>JBAMBO010003858.1:0-113326 GCA_037044535.1 Lordiphosa magnipectinata
ATTCATAATAGGTTTACTTACTCATCCTCTTCAGCACGATAAGGTCGAAATTCCCGAGAAGGTACATTACAATAAATATCGCACAAAGATTATGATAGACAGTACAGAATTTATTACAAAATAATTAAAAACTAAAATAATTTTACACAATCATTAATTATTTAATTGATTTACAAAGTATAATTAATTAATACTCCATCATGGTGACTATATGGTCTCTGATATGTTATAGCCGATGCACCGGCTACTTCGTTATCACAGAATACCCAATCGAATTGAGTTAAATGTTTTGTTGTTGGTGCATTCAATATGGGATATAGACCACGGCAATTGAGAATGGTTTCCAGAGGATCAGTGTAGGTTGATCGGCCGATATTTAAATCTCCTAGTATTACCACTTTATTAGTTCCTGTATGCCGTACTTTTCCAACATCGTTCTTAATTGCATTACGAAGTCTTGAAATAGGAAATGTTGGATTCCTATAAACAATTATAAAAGATGAATCCAAGTATTTGAAGGCTATCGACTGATATATTTTTCCCGGTTCTGATGAATCAATTGTTTCAAATAGGAATGTTACATTTTGTGAAATGTTCCGCTTGGCATAAATGAGTATTCCATTCTTTGAAACACCATCAAGCCGGTTGCCATCAATTCTTCTAATGATTTCAAAATCAGTAATATTATACTCTTCAGATGGAAGAGCCCAGCTTTCAACGAAACATATAAAGTCTGCCGAGCAAATAATTTGATCGTTCGAAATATCTTCACGATGCTGACGAAGAGATTCAACATTGTGATAGTATAATGAAATTTCTTGCGTTCGACTAAGCAGATATTTGTATTGTGTAGTCAAAGCCTTTTCTCCACTAAGTTTTTAGAGCTCTGTCTGAACATTGCTTGCTCCAAATCTAGTTGAAGCAACAAATTCACCCAATAAGAAAAGACCCGATGCGCTAGTTGCTCTGCTACAACCCACATAAATCGCAGCTCGGCTAATACTTCTTTGCAGATGCACTACGACTTTGCTGTAGGTTGCCCCTTGGCTCTTATGAATGGTTATAGCTTCGGCCGGTACAACAGGAAAATGCTTGCGGTCAACAGATCGACCACACTGAAAAGTTTGAGCCACTTTTTGAACTGGAGTCCAGTTTGGATGTGGATTGCTTCTAATTTTAGACCTGGCAATAGCACCAACCGTTGGCTCGGTAAACAATATCCATAGGGTAGTTACAACAACTGAATCGTTTACTGTGCTGTGGTCAATTTGCAAAGGTTTACCATTCGCACCATTTACAAGACCGTCACTTGTATCCATATTTATAACTACCATATATTTAGCTAAAGTCTTTAAATGCAGAGAGTAGACAAGACCTTCAGTTTTGGAACTTTTCATCCTTTGTGCATGCCTCAAAGTGGTTTGGCGATTTGTCGACGACATATTTGCCGCCTTGACAGTATCTATTGCAGTCGAAACAAACTCCTCAGTATCTATTTGGGCTAGTTTCAAGGTATTGTAACTGGCGACCTCATCGTTTGAGTAAAACAAATGTGTGGCATCAGAAGGAACTTCGCCAGCTGAAACTACTCTTTCTTTAAAAAGTTCCATGTCCGATTCAGTCATGCGGGCTTCGCACATGTTGTTTAATGCTTTCGCGAAATTGCAATCACCGCGCTGCCGCATAATTTCGGTGAGCTCGAAAAATTTGAAATTTTCCCAGAGGTTGGTTCCAGCTAGAACGCTATATGGATTATTGGTTCTTTCAGAAAATATCCAACAGTCGCCCACTGGAGAGAGCTGCTTTAAGTCCCCAAATACAATTATTGAAACTCCTCCGAAACATTGATCCTGATTTCTAAATATTTGACGGAGCCTTTGATCAAGATATGACAACATTTTGGCTCCGACCATAGATATTTCATCAATGATAATGAGTTGAACATCAATTAATTTGCAATGCGTGGTATTTAGTTCATCATTGCTCAGAGACCTAAAGGCCCCAGACTACTGATTAACAGGCAAGGAGAATATGGAGTGCAGTGTAAGCCCCCCAATACCAAAAGCAGCTTTTCCAGTTGGTGCGCACAGAAGAACCTTTGCAGAATCGGTGGCACCAGGTATTTTATTTGCTTGCCAAGTCACTGATTGATATGTAGTGGAAATCAGTCGACTTTTACCAACTCCAGCATCACCGCCAACATATTCATTGAATGTCTTTTTTTCACAATCATTATGCATCACGTGGGCATAGTATTGACGTTGCTTGTAATTGAGAGAGCGTACCAGGGAGCAAAGATCTACTTACGATACCAATGGGGGCAGTTTAATAAATCGGATGCCACCATCTTCGCTGTCTTCCGAATCGTTAGGAACGTTGCCGTCCTCAAAAACATTGACATTGCGATCAATATTTGGCACAGCAAGAGCCCTGAATTCATCGTCAAGGAATTGTGAGGCTGAAATTTCTTGACGAGCGGAATCTTCTTCATTTTCATTCCGAAAATTTTCAATATTCTCCAATTCCATATCATCGAATACATCGAATTGGTGTTTGTTTATCATATTATAGAAATTGTTTTCCCTAAATGTCTGTTCGTTATCATTTGAAATTAGCTCGGACTGTTCGCTTCGCCACGGATATAAAAACTAAACCTTCTCCATCTTATAATTTTTGGCTGTCTACGTCGTTTAACGAAACCACTGCCGTCAAGTTGATCGTATCTTCGATTTACCTCACTCATCGCTTCACGAAGCAACTGAGAGACGCCCCTGTCTGATTTGTTGATGTAGTTAATTATATAATTACAGCAGGCATACGCGTCTAGAATAAATTGAATATCCATATTGGCCCTGTGTAAGCCCAAAATATCCCTGTTATAAGCATTAAGCAACTTATCGGAAAAATTTCTACGGAGGAAAACCTGCGGTTTTCTCAAACTGGATCGTAAAGCGTGCTTATAACACTCAAAAGTGGTGTCAATTTTGGCCAAAAATATTCAAAGTTATTTAATCTAATTGCTTCTTCTTCTTCCGAGCGCGACGTAAGAAGTTCTTTGATTTTTTTGAACAGAGACTTGTGATTTTCAACGTTGGATGTATCCTCTTCTAGCGGATAAAGAAAGAAAGGATATGGCATGTTGAACCTACAGAATTCTAGACCTCGGTGTTTCCTTAAGCATGATGCACTATGTCTGTGGCGCTGGTACTGGATGACATCTTGTAGATCTGTGTCAGCTCTAATGGTGGTGATAAATCTGTCGATAAAATTCACCACCTGCTCGGTGTTGGGGGAAATGTCACTTTTGAGCTTTGGAGCACCAGCAAGCCAGTACATACCATAGGAGTGCGGTGACCCTCTGTGCTGAAACTCGATTCTCCAATAATAGTGGGTAAGTTGGAATTCCCCAAAGATATCGGATTTAAACAAATTCATTAATTGTCGCAATCTATTATCAAATTACCTAGAGCAGTTTACAGGATCGGAACGAATCAGCCGGGCTTTTTCGGCGTTGGACAGCCTAGAATCCTCCTCCTCAAGTGATATTTCGATTATCCAAAAGAAGAGCGAGAATAACAAAAAGTTCAGTCCATTTTGTTTCAGCAGCGGAAAGTGTAATAAAAAATGTCGGCAACCCAAATTGTCAAATCATCGCTGTTGAGATCTTTAAGCAAAAGATTCATTTGACTAAATTTAATAATCATATCTACAAACTATCTAGATGGCTTTGGAATCATATGTCAAATGTATGGGCCCAGTCCACAAAACAAATTTGAAACAAATTTTAAACAAATAAAAAAAATAGAGAAAAGCTAACTTCGGCTCGACCGAAGTTTGTATACCCTTTTGACTTGTATGATTTATATAAATTAGTAGCCTGATTCCACTGACACAAATATGTACATTCGGCCAAATGTACACATTTTTGACAAGGCCTCCTATATACATTTTCTACACCCAATTTTTATGCCAGCTATACTATACAGGTGTCCTATTAAACTTGGTGGAATTATGTGAAAGCATAGAAAACTTATAAATACGAGGTTTGGGGACGTTTGCGTTGAAGACAAAAAAGTTTTTATCACTAAAACAACATTTTCGACCGATGGTTCCTATGGCAGCTATATGCTATAGTCATCCGATCCGGCCGGTTCCGACAAATGTGCTGCGTATTTGTACCAAAAGACTTCGTGCATAGTTTGGTTAAGATAGCTTTAAAACTGACGGAGGAGATAGCATAGAAACAGACGAACAGACGGACATGGCTATATCAACTCAGCTCGTCATGCTGATAAAGAATATATATACGGGTGCATGTCGCTCTTAAAAGTGACATAACGTCCGCGGGCTTTATGTCACTTTTGAAAGTGTCACAACGCCCGCGGGCACTATGTCACTTTTTTCGAGCGCCATAACACTTTACTCACGAAAAGAAAAGTAAAATTCTGAGTAAATATTGTATGCACATGTATTAACGAAACTCGTAATATTTGGTTTATTGAAATATTTTAAGAATAGTTGTTCTTATGTTGTGGGAGTGCACCGAAAAATTATGGGGTGTGATCTGAAAAAAAAGTTTAAGAAATTGTTTGTAAAAAAAATTGTGCTACTTCGCGCGATTTTTTTTAAAATTATTGTCTGTACTTCTTTGTTAAATTTTTTTTGCCTGCGGCGCATTCTAAAATCGCGCGATTTTTTTTTTTAATTATTGTCTGTACTTCTTTTTAAAATTTTTTTTTGCCTGAGGCGCATTCTAAATTGTTTACATACATACATATTTTTTCAGAATTTTTGGAGTACGGGTAACACCACAATTTTTAATGTAGCAAACAAACCGCGAACTATTTTGGGTCGAATCCTTAATTTTAAACAATTGTTGCTGTGTTGGAAGCAACAACAGTTTCGAATTTTTAGCAATAAATCTATTCTCGTAAAATTAATCCATTTCACGGTCACGCTGCTCCAACATCAATGATACACTAATAAGAATATCATTATGCGTAAGATGCAGGAAAGATAAGAACGGTACTTTAAGTAATATTTCTAGCTGTAGTTTCTCGCTGTCTATGCAAAAAACATGTTTTTGAAAATGTTTGCGTTATGTCACTGTTGAAAGTGACATAACGCCCGCTGCTGTTATGTCGCACTGAAAGCGGACGTTATGACACTTTCAAAAGTTCACACTTAAGAGTGACATAACGCCCGCGGGCGTTATTACATGCACCCATATATACTTTATGTGGTCGGAGATGCTTTCTTCCATGCGTTACAAACATCTCGACAATTTTAATATACCCTCTACAAGGGTATAAAAATACAACAAACTTTAACAAAATTACTTACATTGCGGCATATATATATGGGATATTCCATGTCAACTCTGCCACACCAATTTTTTTTATTTCCAAAAAATTATTAATGGCTATAATTTTGAAGTGCTATATATAGATGAAAATACCCCAAAATTATTTTCCCCTACCGTCGATAGTTCTCGAGATAGTCCGGAAAACCTATGAAAGTTTAATCATACCAAATACCATTTTTATCTACAATCACGTGAACTTTTCGAAAAAAAATATGAGACAACTGTCAGAGCTGTCAAAACTAGTTTTTTTGAAAAAAAAATCTGTTTATTTTATTTTTCTTCAAGAGGGCCACTCTGTTTTTGATCCGAATATTTTTTTTCAGAAAGAGCTTATTTTTATGTACATTTCACAATTTGTTTCAAGATGGAAGACAACCTGAGAGCGCGGAAATAATTTTTTTTTGTATTTTCTTTTTTTTTTTCAGCTTCTTAGTGTCGTAATTGAATCTGCTGTGTCTGCCTGTCAAGTAAGCGGTGCATTAGCTTTCCGACGCTCAGGAACGGAAACTTTAGTTTGTCTGATGCATTTCCATAATAAATGGCCTCTGGAGTAAGGATAGGTCCACCATGGGTGATTTGGAGGCTTCTACGTCTTGTTTCTCCTTTTAAAAATGCGCCCACTCCATCACACGCTCCTTTACCGTGGGCATTTGCAAAATAATGTGCCTCAGCTTTCAAACCGAAATCACGTTCATGATTTAAAAGATTCGCCATTAGGAAACGATTTTGATAATGTTGTGAAGTATCACATTTTTTAGCTAGGGACACAGTTGTAGCTCATAAGTTGTTTTATAGGTTAATAAGGAGTTAGGGAACATTTTTAAGTCTATAAGTTGTTTTGTAGTCAGTAAGGACACTGATGACAAGTATATATAGGAGTCATAGATAATAGGCATAGAACTAGTTCACGAGTGATCATCACTGACAACGGTATGCAGCAGCCAAGACAGGCACACAGCAGCACACGCACATACAAACACAAGCCGGCGGACAGCGAGCGACGACAACAACAGAAAGCTACGCACTTACACACCCACACATACCAACAGAGCCAGCCAGATGCGAGAGACAACAACAACAGAGCCAGAGCCAGCCCGATGCGAGCGACAAACGGTATGCACACACCAGCAGACATACACACAGCAGGCTCATACATACAAAATGCAAACCGGCAGTCAACGACCGACAACAACAACAGAAAACTTCGCACTCACACACACACACCCACACACACACATGCAGCAAACCAAAACCCACCCCGATGCGATCGCTTGGCCCGCGTCAGCCATGCGTTAGAGCGAGAGGCATACAGCGGCGGCCAGAAAGTTGCAGAATTCTGGAGCAGCGGTGAGTGCAGAATTAGGTGATGGCCAACGTTTGACAAACGCCAAAGGCAGTGAAGTTTTCCCCGCGATGACCGACGGACGTGCTCTAAGTTTAATTCTCCAGCCGGTTTCACACAATGCCACGCCCCCGCCGTAGTACCAACGCGTCGAGTCCAACCGCCCAAGCATCTCCTGTGTGGTGTCCACCAACAAGGAGCAAAAGTCATCGATCAATGAACCATGGAAATCAGAGGAACCACAGCGAGTGAAACCCAAACCAGCGGGTAAGCCAGGCTTAGCTTAGATAGGAGGTAGGGAACAACAATGGTGCGGTTAGAGAAACCTCCCTTTTTGTGATCACGTGTGCCCCAGCTCTTGAAAATTTGTGAAAGAAAACTTTAAACAGGAGTGCCCCTTTGCTATCTAGCGTCTCCGATTTAACTGTACCATGGTTGGTCAAGCTAGCATGACTTGCTGGGTCGCCGAAGGCATGCGGCCGGAGTAATCGTGGTCGGTGCACGTGTGTAAAGTGTCGATTTACGCTGGGTCGCCGGCATTTCGACGTGTTACACACATTGAGAGTGGATACCAGAAGAGACAAGCCTCAGATTTGGTCAGAGAACCCGCAGAAATTGCTAGTAGCTTGGTTCCTACGACCCAACGGTGCCAGGTGGGTCAAATTAGCACGCATTGCTGGGTCGCCGGAGGTGTGGTCGTTTGACCAACTTGGATCGGTACACGTGGGCAAGGCGTCATTATGCGCTGGGCTGCCGACAAAATGATGTGTTGTACACCAGTGTCGTAAGTGCAGCGTGTTTGTCTCAAGCGGGTGTGAGGTTAAGTTTGGCCAACCTGTGCTGGGTCGCCGGCAGGTGTCTAGGGTTGATCTCTCAACTGCTAAGGGATCCTCTACGCTAAGCTGGGTTGCCGTCAGCGTGGTGGGTACCAAAAGAAACCCCAAATATACAAGTTTTACCAAAACTATAAGAATTTTTCCCTTCCCAAGTCCCGGCACTTCTATAAATTTTCTTGTAAGTGACCTTGGACAGGACTGAGTCCTACCTCATCTGAAAAACTTCCTTACAGTGGCGCCCGAGCAGGGACCTCTTTGTCTGATTTTTTTTATAAATAATAAAAAAACAGAGAAAATTAAAGGGGGGTACTAACACCTTCCATGGCCTAAAGACCCATAAGAAAATTCTGTAAAAAAAATATAATAAAAGCATTCTTGAAAAAAAATTGTTTTTGGGATTTTTGGCATAATATTAACTCATTGCCCCAAATCACGGCCTAAGAAAACCAATAGGAATCAATACACGGAGCATTGAAACCACATGTCCATGTACAATCAGCGCAAGAAACCACTCCTAAGCAAACATCGTGCGACAATTCAAATCGTACTAAGAAAGTTTTTGGGTACAGTCGACTCAAAAGTTTTACAATTTCAAAGCAAGCCTAGGCTAAGTTACCGCTAATCTGCTTGTTGAGAGTGTGCCTCTCGTTTATTTTTTATGCATGACTCAAGCTAGAACGAGATAGCAGACAACCGAAGCAGAGGAAGAGAAGCAGAGAGTAGAGCATCGACAGAGGCAGAGGCAGCAGATAACCAGAAGCAGAGACAGCGGATAACCAGAAGCAGAGGCAGCGGAGCACAGAAGCGTTGACATCGGATAGCTAGAAGCAGAGGCAGTGGAGCACAGAAGCGTAGACAGAGGGAAGAAAGAACAGAGGGGCAAAAAGAACACGCAGAAAAGCAGCGGTAGCGCGCCAGCAGCGAACGAGCCAGCAGGAACGAAACATATAAGAGGAGTCCGAGTCTGAGTTTAGAGAGAGTCGGATATAGAGCCTTAACGAGAGCACATCACGCGCAGCAAAGTAACCAAAGTGTCATAGAGCAGTCGTCGGGAATTTTAAAAGCGTATTAGAATCGTATTTATTTATTTATTTATTTATTTATTTAGAGTTGACAAAAAAAGGCTGTCAACGAAAACTTATATACGTTACAAAAATTTTTATGAGCTAATGAAGCCTATCAAAGAAAATCTAATAAAATTACAAAATAAACTAATAACGACTCCGACACGGTGGGGGAATTTTATTTGCCCGTCCGGCCAGCTATGCCCCTATTCACAGCCAATTGTAGTCAGAGACGTTATTAGAGCTAACAAAAACTTGAATAATATAGAGATCGAGAAGAAAGAGAGAGAGAGAAAAGAGAGAGAGAAAAAAACCAAAACCTACAGTTAAGTAGGAACAAAGGAGAAAAAAATAAGATAATATATTAAATTAAAAAAAAAAAAAGAAAAAAAAAACTGAGATAGAGAGAAAAATATCTTAAAGTAAACTTTAATAATAAAAAATTTATACGAGAAACTTAAAACTAAATAACCGGAAAATCCTCTGACCCGGTGGGGGAGGATTTTTTAGCCAGTCCGACAAGCTATGCCCCTACTCACAGCTGGGAGTTGTCAGAGATTTCCCCGGAGATAATTATAGAGAGACGTTTTTAGAGAGAAGAGAGAGAGATCTGTTGAGAGCAGGTGATAGAGATCATTGTAATTTTGACATAAGACCCGAAAACGATTGTGCTGGGCATAATCAGTTGTGCATCTGGGCAAGATTAAAGGTAAATAGTTTCTAGTTGGCCTAGAAGGAACGGAAAAGTTAAGGCGACCTAAAAGTTCGGTAGAGTCTACATCACTAATGATTAGCTTATGAAGAAAAGAAACGCCTAGGACTGTTCTACGATCAGCTAACGAAGGAAGGTTAATAAGCAAGAGTCTACTGGAGTACGATGGCAGACGAAGGTTAGGGTCCCAATTTAGTCCACGAAGAGCAAAAAGCAAAAATTGCTTTTGTACTGATTCGATACGATCGATATGATTTTTGTATTGCGGACACCAAATAGAAGAGATATGAGGATTAAAACTCAATTTGTGGTCAAAAAGAATTCCAAGATCAACGACGGTAGATATTCGTTGCAGGGGTTCATTGCCAATCGTATAAATAGCCAGCGAAGGTTTGCAACGATGGAAAGTCATAAACATGCACTTGGAGCAGTTAAGGTATAAATGATTAACCAAGCACCAAGACTGCAAGGAGTTTAAATCATCTTGCAATCTAATGGAATGTGTCGGGTCATTGAAAGATAAAATAAGTTTAACGTCATCGGCATACATAAGTATCCGAGAGTAAAATAGTATTGTGGGTAGGTCATTAATAAAAAGAGTAAAAAACAAAGGACCAAGGTGACTACCTTGCGGTACACCGGACGTTACAGAGACGTGCTTTGAAGTGTCTGAACGTAATATAACTTTCTGGGCTCTATTTTTTAAATAGGACGAAATCCAGAGCAGAAAAGAGGCGGGAAATCCTAACCGATCAAGCTTATAGAGGAGAAGATCATGGTTTACAGAGTCAAAAGCCTTACTAAAGTCGGTGTAAATGACATCGGTTTGCTTTTTTTTTGCTATATTGACTAAACCAACCGTATCCTTTGCGTGTCCTTTTCAAAGATCGTGACAAGCATATCCTTTTCGTGTCCTTTCGCAAAGCGCGTTTCGACCATAGCCTTTTCGTGTCCCTTTTAGAAAACCACGTGGCAACTAGCAACCACGAACCAATCGTGTCCTTTCAGAGAAAAGAGCCTCAGTCACAGGATCAAGGGTGTAACCAAGAACAAAAAGATACCAGAGCTAGTCAGAACAACATGGGTGTACGCTGGATTTGCTTACGCCGCAAGAGCGAGCTGGAAAGACTGGACTTACTTTTCGGGATACAGGGCATGATCCAGTGCGGTCGAGCGCGTCTACCGCTAGCCCGGCTACCAAACCAAGTCTGGCCTTCCGCACCAGAAAACCCCACAGTTTGCCCGAAGAAGAAACTTGCCGAAGAACAAGCGCGCCAGATCAGCGGCGGAGTCCAGAGCTCAGATGAAACGTTACCTTCGTAATACGTCCGAGCCCTTACAAGCCAAAGGATCTCAGAACCACCAACCGATAGAACCAATGCCGAGACCCAACAAGAAACCAGAGCCACAGGGAACGAGTCCACAAGGAACAAGGAGTAACCAGAGGTCCAGGAGTCAACAGAGAACAAGGAAGCAACAGAGATCAAGGAGTCAACAGTGAACAAGGAGTAAACTGGGAACAACGAGCCAACAGAGAACAAGGAGTCAACAGAAAACAAGGAGTCAACAGAGAACAACGAGTCAACAGAGAACAACGAGTAAACAGAGAACGAGGAAGCAACAGAGAACGAGGAGTCAACAGAGAACAAGGAGTCAACTGGAAACAAGGAGTCAGCTGGGAACAAGGTGCCAACAGAGAACAAGGAGCCAGAGTCATCCCCCATCCCTGAGCCAAACAGTGATTCCACAGGCAAGAAGGAAGCCCAACAGAAGTAACCACCACTGAACAGCAAAGCGTAGCCAACAGAGTCAGCGGGGGCCACTGGAGTGTGGTGCGCCACAACAACGTCCCCGCCCCCGTGATGGGAAATTCCCGGCCTGGCTCTACGGATTCATCACCTAGCGTAAGAAATACTATTAACGCTAACTATTGTTCACCACACCATAGACAGGTTCAGCACAGGATAGGGGTAGTAGGTTTCTATTTGGCAGGCACTAATATTACTTCAAGTCTTTAGGTGATCAATATGGCGGCCCCACCGCAAGGGGAAGTCCCTCATGGACAAGACGATCAGACTCCACTTCCAGAATCCACTGAGGCACCTATGGAATGGCGCGTGGAAACTGCTGGCCGATTACTACCACTCGAGGCAATCCGATTCCTGGAACAGGAACTCAGAGAGGGTAATAGAGTTGGAGTACGGTTCCTACGCCATTTTGGAGCACACAACTTTCGGATCCAGATAAGTAGAGCCCGAAGAATCTTCGTTTGTTTTCATACCCCGAAATAAATGGGGGTGTGAAGTATCACATTTTTTAGCTAGGGACACAGTCTATAAGTGGTTTTGTAGTTAGTAAGGACACTGAAGTCAAATATATATACTTGTCATAGATCATAGGCATAGAACTAGTTCACGAGTGATCATCACTGACAACGGTATGCAGCAGCCAAGACAGGCACACAACAGCACACGCACATACACACGACGACAACAACAGAAAGCTACGCACTTACACACCCACACATACCAACAAAGCCAGCCAAATACGAGAGACAACAACAACAGAGCCAGAGCCAGCCCGATGCGAGCGACAAACGGTATGCACACACCATCATACATACAAAATGCAAAGCGGCAGACAACGACCGACAACAACAACAGAAAACTTCGCACTCACACACACACACACACATGCAGCAAACCAAAACCCACCCCGATGCGATCGCTTGGCCCGCTTCAGCCATGCGTTAGAGCGAGAGGCATGCAACGGAGGCCATAAAGCTGCAGAATTCTGGAACAGCGGTGAGTGCAGAATTAGGTGATGGCCAACTTTTGACAAACGCCAGAGGCAGTGAAATTTTCCCCGCGATGACCAACGGACGTGTTCTAAGTTTAATTCTCCAGCCGGTTTCATACAGTGCCACGCCCCCGCCGTAGTACCAACGCGTCGAGTCCAACAGCCCAAGCATCTCCTGTGTTGTGTCCACCAACAAGGAGCAAAAGTCATCGGTCAACGAACCATAGGAATCAGAGGAACCACAGCGAGTAAAACCCAAACCAGCGGGTAAGCCAGGTAGGGAACAACAATGGTGCGGTTAGCGAAACCTCCCTTTTTGTGATCACGTGTGCCCCAGCCCTTGAAAATTTGTGAAAGAAAACTTTAAACAGAGAAATAAACATGTGTGTAAGATATTAAATTCGTGCCCCTTTGCTATCTAGTGTCTCCGACTTAACTGTACCATGGTTGGTCAAGCTAGCATGCCTTGCTGGGTCGCCGAAGGCATGCGGCCGGAGTAATCGTGGTCGGTGCACGTGTGTAAAGTGTCGATTTACGCTGGGTCGCCGGCATTTCGACGTGTTACACACTGAGAGTGGATACCAGAAGAGACAAGCCTCAGATCTGGTCAGAGAACCCGCAGAAATTGCGTGTTTGTCACAAGCGGGTGTTAGGTTAAGTTTGGCCAACCTGGCTAGGGTTGACCTCTCAACTGCTAAGGGATCCTCTACGCTAAGCTGGGTTGCCGTCAGCGTGGTGGGTACCAAAAGAAACCCCATATATACAAGTTTTGCCAAAATTATAAGAATTTTTCCCTTCCCAAGTCCCGGCACTTCTATAAATTTCCTTGTAAGTGACCTTGTACAGGACTGAGTCCTACCTCAGCTGAAAAACTTCCTTACAATGTTGTGCAGCCCCGTCTGTGACATAGATGATTTTTTTTACGCCATTGCATACCATGATTTTCTGTACTAAATGAAAAGCAGCCGTATCATGAACAATACTATCGGACAGAACGACCAAACTCTTATGCTGGATCTCATTTTGCTCACGATAATAATAGACCATATTGAGACAAGCTTTATAGTCTTTGATAGGGCATCGCGTATCCCTTGTTAAGCTCGAAATGCTAATTGCATCTAACATTAGCTTACAATTTTGATGACAAGTGCAAACACAATCCGAGTGGCTTCCACTCATTCCTGCTAGTACACATTGTTTTGGTCTTAATTCGGCAAACTTACTAAAACCAACCGCAGCTTCTGGATGAGCCTTCCTATATTCTTTGTGAAGGTCCTTTATATCATCAAGAATCAAGTGCTTTTGTTCCACCCTCTTCTCTCCGTTTATTTTAACAGATACTGTGTCTCTAAACCCTGGCATTATTCGACTGCTCTCCAGGTAAAAACTGCGTACTTTTTCCACAGTCTCACTTGATAGTGAATGACCTGCTTCGAGAGTTGGCGAAGCAAACACTCCTTTCAGTTCTCTCAAGCGTATTGCTTTTAAAGAAGTGTATCTCGTAGTACTGAATTCGGAAGCGACCTTTCGTGTACTCCAAGACCGTGGGGCTACTGTCAAAATCTGCAGGCGTTCGGAGTATGTCTTCAAATCGTGGAATATAGCCTTTAAACCATCCAACATTTCCTCCAATTCCATCTCTCTTTTAGATTGATACCGTTTTAACAGAGGCTGCTCCTCGTCAGAACTGTCGGAATCTAGAACCCCTTCTTGAACCTATTTTTGAACCCCTTCTTGAACCCTTCTTCCCCAAATGATCGACCTGATCACAAAGAACGTGTAAGTGGTTTCGATGAGCGGCAAGATGATGGCCCAATGTAGCTTACAGCCTTGGTTCGACAACGACTGCAAATTTTCGCATTTTCTGGTACAAAGGGAACATTTTGCATGTATTGGTGGGGAAATCGTTAGTAGATTTATTCCAATGTGTCGTTTCTCACCATGGGACCAGCTTGGATTCACACATCTATCGCTGTGTGGCATTCTACCGATCAAGCGTTAATAAATGTCACAAACAATGGTCGAACTCAGACAAACTACAACTTCCGTTCCTGAGCGTCGGAAAGCTAATGCGCCGCTTATTTGACAGGCAGACACTGCAGATTCAATTACGACGCTAAGAAGTAGAAAAAAAAGCAGAAAATACAAAAAAACATTATTTCCGCGATCTCAGGCTGTCTTCCTTCTTGAAATAAATTGTGAAATGTACATAAAAATATGCTCTTTCTGAAAAAAAATATTCGGATCAAAAACAGAGTGGCCATCGTGAAGAAAAATAAAATAAACATGATTAAGTCCGATGCACCGTTCAAGAGTTATGATTTTTTAAACTTACATGTGTTTTCCGGATTATCTCGAGAACTATCGACGATAGGGGAAAATCATTTTTGGGTATTTTCATCTATACATAGTACTTCAAAATTATAGCCATTAATAATTTTTTGGAAATAAAAACAAATTGGAGTGTCCGAGTTGACATGGAATATCACATATGTACATTGTCCCAAAAAAATTTTGGTTTTTGCTCAGGCATTTTCTGAAAGCTTATAGGGGTAAGTATTTTTAAATTTTTTTTTAAAATTTTTCGGAAAACGTTTAGAGGACGCGCCAGTAGAATTTTCCTCAAAAGCTGGTTTTCCGTACTGTTTTTGAATTTTCCTTATAACTTTGTCAATAATCACAATTTTCTTAGTTTTCAAATCAGCATTCTTAAAGAAAAATGTACAAATTTTATTTTTATGAGCATAACCGATAAGTTTTGGCAATGCTTTTGCTCATTTAGATACCAAATATTACATTTTTTCGAAAATTTTGCATAAATTTTGTAAAAAACGCATCATAACTCATAAAATTACTATGAAAATCAAAAAAAAATTGTGATGCAGTTAAAAAGATAGCTAAATTTTAAAATTAATGAGAAAGAAAATTTTAATTTGCCTTCACCGTTCCAGAGAAATACTCCATTAAAGCTTTAAAACCCCTTGCATGATAATAATAACTAATAAAACTAATAAACTTTTTTGTTTTCAATGCTATCGCTCTCAAACTTGTTACTGATCAATATTATATGCTACCACCACACAATTCTGCTAAGTTTGATCCCAATCAGATGACTATAGCGTATAGCTGCCATAGGAACTATCGGTCGAAAAAGTAGTTCTAGTAAGAAAAACTTTTTTGTTTTCAATGGTAGCGTCTTTATACAGTTGTGAATATTATCAGTTTCCACACAATTCTGGGGAGTTCGGTCAAAATCGGATGAATTTATCGTATAGCTGCCATATAACAATCTGGCAAGCAAATGCTCAAAGTAGTGGCGCCATCAAGCTACTAGGGTATATAAACTTCTTTCGAGCCCAAGTTAGCTTACCTTTATTTTTGATATTTGATTTCTTGAGCGGAAAAACAAAGAGTAAACGCGAAAAATCTCATAATTCAAAGTTTGAAGACAATCCGATGCTAAACTGGCAAACAACTTATAATATTATTAGAGCTCGTAAACAACCCTCAATACTTTTTTCAGTGCGATCAGCCCGCTGACAAAACAGAAAAAAACGAAGCCCACTCGGTCTCTCACTGAGCAAAACACTTTTTTCCCTCCTCATGTGTTTTCTGTTGAGCATTTTTGGTTGATCAAAACAAACAAGACGGTCTGCCAATAACAACTGAGAGGGACACTTGAGAGCGAGCGCTCACGACAAAACTGTCTTCAAATGAGCAAAACACAAAAACTGTTAGCAAAAAGTTTTATTTGCTTTGTTCGTGTGGTAGACGGTGGGCTTTTTAATTAAATAAATATGTTTTTTAGGCGTTAAGCAATTATAAAAACTAATGTTTTCTGCATTTCATTTGATAGGTTAATAATAATAAATTTCCCCATACTACACGTATGTATGTACAAAGATCGTTATCTGAGACACACACACCCACACACAGGCATCCCAGTCACAACCACTCAACATTTGTAAAAGACACTTTGGCAGTCGGCTCTCTGTAAAACGGTCAGTGAAAGACATGAGCAAAACAGAAAAGAAACGAGAGCGTAAGTTAAAATCGGCTCTAACCGACTTCGATATACCCGTTACTCATGGAAACAAAAGTTTAATAGCCTTCCTGTGAGCCTGAGGTGGGACAGCCGAAAAGTATGCAACATTTTTTTACTCGGCTATTTATCATCCGATCTTGATAAAAATTTCAGGGCTTATAGATATTGCGAATATAAATGTACGTTTTAAATTTCAGATCTTGTGGGAGTTATTCAACATTTTTTATTGTGGGGGCGGGGGTGGGCATGGCAAAAATTTGAAATAAACTTGATCTGCGTGCAGACAGTAGGAGCCTAGATTTCTAATTTGGCTGCTCTAGCTCTTCTAGTCTCTGAGATCTAGGTGTTCATACACACAGACGCTCTGCGGTTGAGCTATTGAGCAAACCCGAAATGAAAGTGTCTTTTTGCAACCTCTTTTCGTTGTGTCCGTAACAGAACAGTTTTTGGGAGACACGCTGATAGTGTTAACAGTTTTTTGCGAGCTCTGAATATTATTAGTTTCATGCAAGGGGAAAAAAGCTTTAAAAGAGTATAACTATGGAACGGTGAGGGCAAATTAACATTTTTAATTAATTTAATTTTTTAAATTATTTTAACATTTATCCATCTTTTTAACTGCATCACTAGTTTTTTTGATTTTCATAGAAATTTTATGAGTTATGATGCGTATTTTACAAAATTTACGAAAATTTTTCGAAAAAATGTTATATAAAAATTTGCACATTTTTCTTTAAACATGCTGATTTGAAAACTAAGAAAATCGTGATTATTGGCAAAGTTATAATGAAAATTCAAAAACAGTACGGAAAACCCGATTTTTGGGGAAAATTCGACTTGCGCGATCTCTAAACGATTTCCGAAATATCTGAAAAAAAAACTCAAAAATACTTACCCCTATAAGCTTTCAGAAAATGCCTGAGCACCAGTGAAAATTAAAAAAAAAATTTTTGTTGGGACACCCTAATGTACATACATCGATTAGGTTCCATTGAAAATATTTGATCAAAACTATTATCGCATTTAATTTTTAGCAATTGTAAATCGCTGCAGGAAAGTATGCTCTTAGTTTTCAGTAACACAGGTCTACAAATAAATCCTAAAATATTAATTGTGGGACAAACATTTTTTTTTTTAATATTTGGTAGAAAAAAAGTTTATAAATTAATTAAATTTATTGTGGGTTTTCATATGCTAAGGTTTTTTTTTAGTATGGTTAGGTAATCTTAAGATGTCGTTTGCCGGATCGGTAGAACATGCTTTACTTATTCCAGTCATTCCGCACAATTGAATGCTCTATTCGCTTCAGAAGTATCGAATGTGAACGAATAAAAAATATCGGTATAAGTTTGTAAGCAGAAACTGCGTTTATATCTTGACAAAGTTCAAATGTGTCTTGGAAAGGCGCTTTCATTCTAGTGAAACACAACTGAGTTGAGTGAATTGTCTGGTAAGAAAATAAGAGGTGCTTTAGAATTGTGAGCGCAAATATAAATACATATATGTATTAAAAAATATATTTACTTCCGTGTATGTATGTAAAAATCAGGAAAACCGAAACAAATTTTTTGGTTTCGGTCAAGGCATTTATATCGGCCTAAAGCTAATTTTAAATGTAGAGGATGATATGATATACCCGTAACCGAGATATAGCAATCGGCTGAGGTGGTCCTGAGTTAATCCTCCTTCATTTTTACTTAAAATACATATATACATATGTATGTGTATGTATGTAGGTATACAATGTGTCAATGTAAACTGTACCGTTGATCTCAGCTTAGAGATAACTGTTGATTATTCTTCCATACATATGTACATATACATATTTATGTAAAAAAAAAATCAATTACCCTAACGGTAACTTGCGATTGTTATATACATACATATGTATGTATTGTATTCATAAAATCAGTTCAGCTAGTTTGTCAAAAAATCAAGTTATTTTTAAGAACAAAAAATTAGTGCTCTGTTGTTTTGGTATTATTGTAATGCGACATATGTGCATACATACATATATGTACATACATACATATGTATGTAAGCCATCCGAACTTCCAGTTAAGCCACATATGTATGTATATATGTATGTATGCATGCATATCTGCCAGCAGATTCATATATATAATATATATTACAGTTTTAGCGCATTCGGGAAAAATAGTAAAATTGACAAATTCTTAAGTTATGACACGAATACGTACATATGTATGTACATCAAAATCCGGCGCCTCCCTATCTGAAGAGTATACAACCAAAGATACTACATATATAGATACCGCATCTCATACAAACTTTTTTATTACTTTTTGGGATCCAATGTCAGCTCCCAAGAAAAATCGTTTTATCTTTCACATGCGTCATCCGTAATATCTATAAATCTTTGCTCTCAGCCAACACCCATTTATTAAAACGTATAGCTAAATTTCGATACATGTACTCCTCGTAAAAGCAGCGAGAAACAAAAATTGGGCTCCAATGTCAGCTCCAAAGAAAATAGTTTTTTGTTTCACATGCGTCATCTAAAATATCTATTAATCTTTGAAACAACGCGCTCCGCGGCAGCGACGTCGACACACCGACAGTATACGAGCTTATACTGTTCTCTTTTACAACAACAAAGATGTGATAAATGAGCGCGCTTTCGCTTGTCTAAACACACGCAAGCCACGTCAAAATGAGCATGTGTGTTTTGCCGACCTCTGATGTACAAACATTACGGAAAACCAGATTTTTGGCGAAAATTCGACTTGCGCGACCTCTAAACGATTTCCGAAATATCTGAAAAAAAAACTCAAAAATACTTACCCCTATAAGCTTTCAGAAAATGCCTGAGCACCAGTGAAAATTAAAAAAAAAAATTTTGTTGGGACACCCTAATGTACATACATCGATTAGGTTCCATTGAAAATATTTGATCAAAACTATTATCGCATTTAATTTTTAGCAATTGTAAATCGCTGCAGGAAAGTATGCTCTTAGTTTTCAGTAACACAGGTCTACAAATAAATCCTAAAATATTAATTGTGGGACAAAAATTTTTTTTTTTATTATTTGGTAGAAAAAAAGTTTATAAATTAATTAAATTTATTGTGGGTTTTCATATGCTAAGGTTTTTTTTAGTATGGTTAGGTAATCTTAAGATGTCGTTTGCCGGATCGGTAGAACATGCTTTACTTATTCCAGTCATTCCGCACAATTGAATGCTCTATTCGCTTCAGAAGTATCGAATGTGAACGAATAAAAAATATCGGTATAAGTTTGTAAGCAGAAACTGCGTTTATATCTTGACAAAGTTCAAATGTGTCTTGGAAAGGCGCTTTCATTCTAGTGAAACACAACTGAGTTGAGTGAATTGTCTGGTAAGAAAATAAGAGGTGCTTTAGAATTGTGAGTGCAAATATAATATATATGTATTAAAAAATATATTTACTTCCGTGTATAAACTTGAAATAGGTATGTATGTAAAAATCAGGAAAACCGAAACGAATTTCTGTTTCGGTCAAGGCATTTATATCGGCCTAAAGCTAATTTTAACTGTAGAGGATGATGTTATATACCCGTAACCGAGACATAGCAATCGGATGAGGTGGTCCTGAGTTAATCCTCCTTCATTTTTACTTAAAATACATATATACATATGTATGTGTATGTATGTAGGTATACAATGTGTCAATGTAAACTGTACCGTTGATCTCAGCTTAGAGATAACTGTTGATTGTTCTTCCATACATATGTACATATATATATTTATGTAAAAAAAAATCAATTACCCTAACGGTAACTTGCGATTGTTACATACATACATATGTATGTATTGTATTCATAAAATCAGTTCAGCAAGTTTGTCAAAAAATCAAGTTATTTTTAAGAAAAAAAAATTAGCGCTCTGTTGTTTTGGTATTATTGTAATGCGACATATGTGCATACATACATATATGTACATACATACATATATGTACATACATACATATATGTACATACATACATATGTATGTAAGCCATCCGCACTTCCAGTTAAGCCACATATGTATGTATGTATATATGTATGTATGCATGCATATCTGCCAGCAGATTCATATGTATATTACAGTTTTAGCATTCGGGAAAAATAGTAAAATTGACAAATTCTTAAGTTATGACACGAATACGTACATATGTATGTACATCAGAATCCGGCGCCTCCCTATCTGAAGTGTATACAACCAAAGATACTACATATATAGATACCGCAGCTCATACAAACTTTTTTATAACTTCTTTTTGGGATCCAATGTCAGCTCCCAAGAAAAATCGTTTTATCTTTCACATGCGTCATCCGTAATATCTATAAATCTTTGCTCTCAGCCAAAACCCATTTATTAAAACGTATAGCTAAATTTTGATGCATGTATTCCTCGTAAAGGCAGCGAGAATCAAAAATTGGGATCCAATGTCAGCTCCAAAGAAAATATTTTTTTTGTTTCACTTGCGTCATCTATAATATATATTAATCTTTGATACAACGCGCTCCGCGACAGCGACGTCGACACACCGACAGTATACGAGCTTATACTGTTCTCTTTTACAACAACAAAGATGTGATAAATGAGCGCGCTTTCGCTTGTCTAAACACACACAAGCAACGCCAAAATGAGCATGTGTGTTTTGCCGACCCCTAATGTACATACATACATATGTATGTAAGTTGTCAGAAAAACTCTACCAGTTATAGTTTTGCCAGGTGGTACTGTACGAGTAATCGAACAACTGCGCACAATGCGGTGATTTTACTTTTGGTCCTCGGTCACGCCCGACTGTAATATGCGCAGTGCCTGCAGTAAGAGTAAAAGCAGTAGCATTCGGCAGAACGATAAATAATGCTAGTTGCAAAATAGAGTGAATCAATAAAGAATTGGCACACCTTCATTTTCAATGTTTGCTCCCAAATATCTGTTTAAATTTAACTTAAAGAAATTATAAAGGAACAACATTCATTGCTCATCTGATATTATTAAAAAAAAAATTAATGAAATTTTCCAATTGATAACTAAAAAAAGCAGGGAGCGTATTTAATAATTATGAGTTTAAAAAATTGAAGCACAAAAAAGCCTCCAAGAAGAGTGGGAAAAAACACATATATGTTATTTTTTGGCGGTAAATTTAAAAACAGGATAAACTTTTATTTTCAATTTTTGTTTTAAAAATTTAAAAGTAATTATTTTCAATTTATATAATAAAAATCAAAAATAATTATTATATTCCAATTGTTCTATAAAAATTAAACCATTATTTTATTTTCAATTTTTATTTTAACTCAAATATCTTTTGAACTGAATTAGCCTGATCATATATCGATCTATAAATATGATCGTCGCAATACTACCTTTCAGTTGATATATAATCTGTATATAAAAAAATTGCAAAAAAAGGGATTTTTTTCCCCCTTTTTTTCGTGTTTGCCGATTTTTGAAATTGTTTCTAAAATTAACAAAAAACTTGCTCTGCAAACTGTGCAAAACCGCAAATTACGTTTTGGTGGGCATGTCTAGATGTAATTTCGGATTTTTTTTCAATTAAATCAAAAATGGCTAGTTTTAAAACCGTTCGGTTTGTAAAAGAATGACCCGTATGTACATGCATTTGTACATACATATTATACATAAACTGAAAGGTATTATTGCGTAGATCATATATATAGGTCGATATATGATCAGGCTCCTTCGGTTCAAAATATATTTGAATTCAATTTTTATTTTCAATTTATATTATAAAAATTAACGAGTAATTATTTTTTAATTTTTAAAATAAAAATTTTCAAATAAATCTTATGGCTTAATTTTTATATAAAAATTTAAATATAATATTTTTTTTTATTATTTAAATTAATTTTAATAATTAATTAACAATTTTTTTTTTAAAATTAACAAATAATTTTTATTTCTTAATTTTTTAACAAAAAATTATAATCGTTACGGTCCCTGAAAAAAGGCACGATTTTTAAGTCAAAAAAGTTTTGGCACAGCTTGTCTGTATTTGTCTTGTCTTTGGCAACTTAACGGTAATCTTAAAATTTCTTTGCCTAATTTTGTTTCTCAATGCATATTCATTGGTCAATTATGCATTTGCAGTTGGGATTGAACTGAATTTTGTCACAGATTGAGCAAAATGGGAAGAAGTCCGGAAATTTATCGTAAATCTGCACGTACAGCAAAAGTCGTATCGCGAAATTGGAACTTTACTTGAGAGGTCATATAAGAGTGTTCTAAACATAAAAAAACATTACATAAATACCGGAAATATAGAGCAATAGACGAAATTAAGAACAAAAAAAAAACTGTTCATTGCGGCAGGTGCGGGCTATAGATGCTGCAGTGGCGCAAAACCCAAAAATTTCGGTTGTAAAATTATGCACTGATATGCAGGAATCCTTTTAAACAATCTTTCATCCACAAACTGTGAGGAATACGATATATAGAGCGGGGTATCATGGACCTGTACCTCGGCGTGAACCATTCATTTGGTTAATAAGAAAAAGAGTTTACAGTTCGCCAATCTTCATGTTAATAATCCGGAATCATTTTGAAATAGCGTAAAATTTAGTGATGAATCAAAGTTTAACCTATTCGGCTCAGATGGATCACAAAAAAATTGGCAAAACCCAATCAAAGAGCTGCAATCAAATAATGTCATTAAAACGGCTAAGCACGGCGGAGGAAGTGTTATGGTATGTGGTGCTCAGCTTCCTCTGGAGTTGAAACAATATATATTATATGAACATTCGATGTGAAAACTTTTACTCAGTTTTGAAATATTGCGCTTAAATGGACAGCAGTGGTTTTTTCAACAAGATAACGAGCCAAAACATTCGTCATATCTGCGTCAGGAATGGCTAATCTATCATTGGAAGCAATTAAAGGCCAAGGGAGGCTTAACCAAGTATTAAGAGCTCTAAAATACGACATAACCCATTAACTATTATATGTATGCCAAATCTATTTTGATATGAAATTCGTGCCTTTTTTAGCTATCATCAATTTGTAAGTTTAGTTGCAAAAAATAAAAATTAAATTTTTTTTTTTTGGAAAATGAAACCAAATGTCCCTGCAGAGAAATTGTCAATTAGTAACACAAAAAAAAAACCTTTCCTACACCCAGTTGAAATGCTATTAGAATTTAACTGGTAGCAAATTAGCTAGATTCGGGTGAGTTGCGCGAAAATAAATTTCAGCTTCCGAAGAAATGTTCGTTTGAAATACTAATTTGAGCTAGTTGTATTCCAATTGAAATTTAACTGATTGCCGACCGACAGATTTCGATGTACTGTTATACTGAGCAGCGACATAATCAGACCGTCATAAGGAACACCCAAAGGTCAACTGGTATTTAGCTGGTTAAAAATGGACAATTCTCTCCAGCCTACGCAATCTGTCATTTAACTGGTTGCAAATGGCTGCTGCCGCAGACAATTGTCACCTGCCTCATATTTTCAAATAACAATTTTGTGAGTGACAAATTATTGCGTATAAACGCCGAGTTAATTCGTTCACTTCGTTCGTAGACTCATTTGCAAACATGTTGCATTGTTTTTTTAAACATTTGAAAAAAAAATGGATTTCTTTAAAAAACTTAGTCTAGCAAAAAAGTCATCCTTCAAAAATTAAAAAAAAAAACGTAAGAGTCGCATCTTTTCGAAACATTTTGAGTGGCTTGGACATGTCTGTAGCTCGAAAATTGAGGAAGTTATAGCCATTTTTGTCATGTAATCTCAAATTTGCCAATTTGGTAAACCACTTCAAAGACAGCGCACGGTAAAGGTGCTTGTGACGGCGTAGGGGATGTGGTTAAACGACTTGACAGATTATACTGCCGGCAGCAAGGAACAAGAAATGATATACTTACTGCTCAAAACCCTTATCAATGGGCAAATGACCATTTGAAAACCATCAATGTATTTTTTTGCACCACAAAATATCACGAACAGTGTACAGAATATTTGAAAACCAGGTTCGAAAATTGCGAAACCATGAAAGAAAGAGACGCTTGGGATTCAGATTGCGGTTCCTGTGAATTATTACTCTCTTAAAGCTAAGAGTACATCAAGACGTGAAATTTCAAAAATAGTTCGAGTGTGATTTATGTTTTAATATATTATTAATATTATATTATATTACTACTATTAATGCGAAGCGCTTTAGTTTTTCTTTTCAATTATACCCTGTGCCAGTGCACGTGAAATTGGTTTGAAATCGGTCAACCGTATTAAAGATCTTTGTTAGACTTTTTTTCTGTAAGCTTTAAAGCCAACGCGTATTTTTCTGGGTCCTTAAATTTTATTCAATAGCTCCAAAAAGATGTTTGGGCGAATTAAGGACCAAAAATAAATTTTCTATAGTGGGATTTTTGAGATTACATGACAAAAATGGCTCTAACTTCATTAATTTTCGAGCTGCCGACATGTTCAGCCACTCAAAATGTTAAGAAAAGATGCGGCTTTTACACAAGTACATTTTTGAACTTTTTGAAGGATGGATCTTTTTTGATAGACCAAGTTTTTTGAAGAATACCTTTTTATACTCTGTACCGAAGGTACATAGAGTATATTAAGTTTGTGCAAAAGTATGTAACAGGGAGAAGGAATCGTTTCCAACCCTATAAAGTATATATATTCTATCAGCATCAACAGCCGAGTCGATATAGCCATGTCCGTCTGTCTGTCTGTCCGTCCGTCCGTATGAAGGAAGAGATCTCAAAGATGGTAAGAGATAGAGGTTTGACATGTATGCGACATATATTTCTTATACTTTCAGCCAGATCAAGTTTATTTTTGACACGCCCTCTCTCGCCCCCGCAATTGGGATAAAAGTCACATATCCCAGAGTTTTGATGATAGATTGTTCGTTCTATAGATATATAGTAATCAAAATTATTTATCGATTTGCTGAAGTAATGCTAACGATCGGATGAACGATACACAAGTTATGAGCAAAAAAGGTTTCCGAATCCCCCCCTCACACCCACCCAGCCAACCACCACTGTATTTAAACAAACACACTCTTTGTGTGTGAGAGAGAGAGAGAATTCGGCAACTGTTTTTTAAATGCGGCAAAGTAACAAAAAATATAAAAAGGCGCGTGCCTCTCCATCATACTGAGAGAGAGAGAGAGGAGAGATAGAGAACCTTAGAGATGAGCTTATAATAAAAATATTGTACGATAAACGCGTGACTCCTTGGACGTATTGTAATATTATAGTCGGGGGCAAATGAACTGGTACTGAGTATGTTATAGTCGGCCTTGACCGACTTTCTCACTTGTTTTTCAAATAAATATTTGAAAATTTTTTTTTCAAAAATGTTATCAAAAGGGTTTTTTAAGCCTGAACATTTGAAAAAAAATTTAAAAGTCTATCTTAAACCGTTCTCGACGTTTTTAAAATTTGAAAAATTCACAATTTTACTTTTTTAAACGTATAACTTCCGCCCAAAAACTTAAATTTTGGGGTTAAGCTTTTCTTATAATAAGGTCCACTTGGGCCAATTATCATTCAGTTCGGAGACATCAACTCAGAAAATCATTTTTTATACCCTTGTAGAGGGTATATTAAAATTGTCGAGATGTTTGTAACGCATAGAAAGAAGCATCTCCGACCACATAAAGTATATATATTCTTGATCAGCATGACGAGCTGAGTTGATATAGCCATGTCCGTCTGTCCGTCTGTTTCTATGCTATCTCCTCCGTCAGTTTTAAAGCTATCT
The DNA here is from genome assembly GCA_037044535.1 of Lordiphosa magnipectinata. Classification (NCBI taxonomy): domain Eukaryota; kingdom Metazoa; phylum Arthropoda; class Insecta; order Diptera; family Drosophilidae; genus Lordiphosa; species Lordiphosa magnipectinata. The sequence continues at coordinate 25,900 of JBAMBO010003858.1, forward strand.
TAACCAAACTTTGCACGAAGTCTTTTGGTACAAATACGCTGCACATTTGTCGGAACCGGCCAGATCGGATGACAATAGCATATAGCTGCCACAGAAACCATCAGTCGAAAATGTTTTAGTGACAAAAACTTTTTTGTCTTCAACGCAAACGTCCCCAAACTTCGTATTTATAAGTTTTCTATGCTCTCACATAATTCCACCAAGTTTGATAGGGCAAGTATATAGTATAGATGGCATAGAAATTGTGTGTAGAAAATGTATATAGGAGGCCTTGTCACAAATGTGTACATTTGGCCGAATGTACATATTTGTGTCTACTAATTTATATAAGTCATACAAGCTACAAGGGTATAAAAATTTCGGTCGAGCCGAAGTTAGCTTTCCTCTATTTTTTTTTGCTTGGAATGCCCCATATATTCTTGATCATCATGACTAGCTATATTGATATAGCCATGTCCATCTGTTTCTATGCTATCTCATCAGTCAGTTTTAAAGTTATCTTTTATCATTTCTTAAAATTTTGTCGTTTCCATTGACAAATCGTCTTTTTTTTTTGCTCTCACAATGTCACGTTGACAAAAACAGCTGAATGGTTTGATTTAAATAACGGGCGCCACTTTCAAACTCACGTGGACTTATTGGAATAATTTGTAAAAAGAAAGACATACCCGTCAGCAATGTAATTACGCTGGGGCGAACGCATTGTTATCGCCCTTAATCATCAGCAGAAAGCTAAATATACAACATTTTTTGACTAATATATATTTTAAACAATATTGCGCCTACTTTTTAAATTCACATCAACAGTTTATTGGTGATGATACTTTCTGTTTCCAGAGAGTGACGAGTTGTGCCAGAGAGTAGCGAGTACTTTTTATACCCGTTACTCGTAGAGTAAAAGGGTATACTAAAGTCGTGCAAATGTATGTAACAGGCTGAAGGAATCATTTCCGACCATATAAAGTATATATATTCTTGATCAGCATCAACAGCCGAGTCGATATAGCCATGTCCGTCTGTCCGTCTGACCGTCTGTCCGTCTGTCCGTCCGTCCGTCTGTCTGTATGAACACCTAGATCTCAGAGACTAGAAGAGCTAGAGCAACCAATTTTGAAATGTAGACTCCTATTGTCTGCACGCAGATCAAGTTTATTTCAAATTTTTGCCACGACCACCCCCGCCCCCACAATAAAAAATGTTGAATAACTCCCGCAATTTTTGAGATATCGATCTCAAATTTTAAACTTAATTTTATATTCGCAACATCTATAAGCCCTCCAATTTTCATCAAGATCCTATGATAAATAGCCGAGTTAAAAAAATGTTGCATACTTTTCGGCGGTCTCACCTCAGGCACACAGGATGGCTATTAAACATTTCTATGCATGAGTAACGGGTATATCGAAGTCGGTTAGAGCCGACTTTAACTTCCGCTCTCGATTAAACAAGAAAGTCGGTCAAGCCCGATTGTAATATACTCTGTATCGTTCTTCCTATCTTTGTAATTTTTTAGGCAAATCGATAAATAATCTCTTAAAGGCACAAACCATATGTCTACAAAACTGTAGAAGATATGACTTTTTAGGGTTGTCGGATATTTCAAAAAAATCTATATCGATATTTTTGAGCATATAAAAAAAGTATCATTTCGATATTAATATTTTGGTGTAAAAAAATCAATTTTATCGATATTTTCGATATTTAAAAAAAAAAAAAATCCGGATCTTAACAATGAACAACTATTGAGAAATTTGAAGTGTCATTTGACGCGTAATATGAACTACATTCTGACTGCGCTTTATAAATTTAAATTAAATGTATATTATTAAATTAACAAAAGATATTTATTATACACTTGAAAGTGCATTATAATTTTGCCCAGGAGTTTGCAACGTATAGAAGGAATCATCTCCGACCACATAAAGTATATATGTATATTCTTGAATATATATAATAATGAATGATATAATATGATTGAACCTTGTCCTTCCGTCTGTCTGTCCGTCTGTCTGTTTCTACGCAAACTAGTCCCTCAATTTTTAAGCTATCGAGCTGAAACTTTGCACACAAATGGCTGCACGCTGCTTATATGTCGGAACCGCCAGGATCGGAAGACTACTTCTTGTAGCTGCCATAGAGACGATCGTTCGAAAAATGAAATTTTGTGAGAAAAACTTGTTTGTTTTCAATGCTAGCGTTTTTAAACTCGGTCATTATTAAAATTAAATGTTTTCAAACCGCTAACCTTTGGAGCGAGCTTTTTCAAGTGTATTAAAACTTCGGCACAGACGAAGTTAGCTTTCCTTTCTCGTTTTTTATTTCATTTATAACATAAGTTCTGCAAACTTATTCATGAATTTAAATTTATGGAACGAAGGAAGGGTTTGCTTTTTAAATTCGAACCCCAAAGCATAAAAAAAACTTAGTTAAATCTACGAAACGTAAAAACATCTGATTTTACCAATAATCGTTAGACAGAGATTTTAGGAAGACCCGTTGAGTTATGTGCTCATCGGTCATTCGGCGTCTGGTGTCAGTAGCCACATTTTTTTATAGCCGAAGCCAAGCGTTCCGATGGCATGGAGCTTCCCTGTGAAATCAGATACATATGACAATGCCAAGTCAGAAAGCACTGGCAATGCATCTTTCTCTTCCATCCAGAACTTAATAAGGTCTTGTTGCAGGGTAAACAACGGTAAATAAAAATACAGCGCCAATAATTTATTTCCCATAGTGGACTTGACCAAAATTTTATTGCTTTGAAAAGGATTTAGACGACCAGTAGCACATTTCATAAAACTTCTTTCGCTAAACGAGCTTCATCTGATTTCATTTTCATCTCCATGCTTTGCTTTTAAGTGCGCCTTTATATTTGTTGGGTTGCCACTGGTCTTTACAACTTTATTGCACAGTTTGCACTGCGATTTCTGTGCATCAACTTCAAACAAATAACTTTTAAACATTGTGCTTTACATGTCCAGAGCACAAGAATCAGTTATTCGCAACAGTGTGACCGAACGGTAAAACAAAATATATTCGATTTCCGATATATCGCCACGGAAAAATATGCGCTAATGATATTAGTCATTTTGGGGAAAAATATCGATATTTCGATATTCGATAATATTTTCGACATCCCTACGTTTTTTTCCAAATTCACTTGATCTGCCTGCAAGTATAAGAAGTTCTATGTCTCATACAGGTCAAACCTCTATCTCTTAAGCTGAAATTTTCATTTACTCATCATTAGGTGAGTCTCTGGTCATCGACGCCATACGCGCCTATCGATATGGTCGTTATTGGCATTATCATTGTTGCTTGATTGCTCCCTACGTTGTAAAACAATTCGCGTTGTTGGGCTTCGCACAGTGCCTTGTATAGTTTTATGCTGTTGGATGTCATCTTGGTCGATTTCTTGTTGGAAAGATTGTTGCTGATTGGAGATTTGTTGATTTAAGCCTAGCTGAATCTGTTGTTGCACACAGTCAAAAGTATATGCAAATCGATTTGACGAGTTTGACAGGTCAAGTTTTTGAACATTTTGTGTGCTGTCTGAACGCAATGTGAACACTGTTCGTCAAACTGTTATCGCGTTTGCCGAGTTTGATCTTGCAAGTCAAATGTAACTATGTCAAACTTGTTATGCTTCTCCAAGTATTTTAATAGCTAGGACTTTTGTAAATCATTTTTGATATTTGATTTAGATAAGAATTAACATTGTGGTGTTAGACAAAGCACAAAAATATTGTTTTGTTATAAATTGTCAGGTCTGCATGGTTATAAGCTTGCAGCCCTACTCAAAAGCTTTAGAATTGTTTGAATTGTGATCTCTAATATATCAGTCCCGCAGAAGTTGAGCATTCATACCGACATGCTTGCCGTCGATGGCACCAAAGCAATTAGGAAAACTCCATAGGGACAAGAAGTCATTGGCCATAGATAGCCATTCAAGTTCAGTCGAAGGAAACTTCGAACTTGGTTCGATAGATGCGGTCCCCTTATATATACTACGTTTATACGCCAGCTATTTGCAAATCGAAAAAATTTGTAAATAACTAACTCACTGTTTATACGCTAAATACCATACGTACGTTTCATGGCCTTATTTTCTTTCATTAGTCTAAGAAGTACCTTGTAGTCAATTACAATACAGCAGTGCTACCATATAGTTGAAAACAGCAAAATGACAACTATTTCCAAATAACGAATTAACTTAGCGATTATACGCAATAATTTGTCACTCTCAAAATTATTATTTGCAAATAAGACGTGCGTATAAACGTAGTAATTGTCGGCTTTCAGCACCTGACATATAGCCGCGCATACACCAGGAACAATAGTACTGATGGTATTAAAAGGTATACGGAATACAAACTGCAAGGAGCGAAAATTTTTTCCCGTGGTTAAAATAGCGCTAATTTACCATCAGTCGACTTGCAGCAGGGATGGCGAAGCGCATTGTCGTGTCTTTTTTTTGACAATTATTGGCCCAACAAGACTTAACTACAATTTATGAAGGAAGTAAAATATAAAATAAAAGCTTACTCAACTTATCACTTACCAAATGATTATAATCGACCGCTCTCGTTCGAACAAAATTTTTATACAGATTTAGACTTTCCAGCTCCAACTCCTTTATTAATTTTACGCAGCATTCTTCGGTAACACGTCGCTTCACCCATGGACTCGACTCAACCATTCACTGCGTTTTGTTTTGCACTTCTTATTTTTGGGCAGCGAGATTATAGCATGCAACAATGCAGCGCCAAGGCAAATAATTAATAAATTTAGCTTGATTCTATTTTTGTCCATGTCAGTTTTTGTATAAGTCTTAAACTATTCGGACATCCGACGTACGTAATTTCGCTAACTTCGTCATATGTTATGTCACCGTGGAACGTAAGAGTATTGTGACCAAACTTAAGAAAAAATTACGAAGACAATTTAAGTTAGTGGAATTATTTTTTTGGCGGTGGGTCACACAGCTCGATCATTTGTGTTTTGTTTTGATGCCAAGTTAATTTTTTGTAGAAGCTTGGCCACTTCCTACCCACTAAATTTAAGTCTGAATGCTTGGGGTGGAAAAGGTTCCAAATGACATCCCGCTCTTCCACCACCAAAATTAAAGACATTTTTTCGCTATGGGAAACATTTTCAAACGAATCTGTCGATTTTACTTTTCTGACGTTATTTTATATTAGTTTTATTTAACTTATTAATTTACTTAAGCTAAATGCACTCCAGCTGATCGATGCAGGTTAGAAGCAAAAATTCTTAAAAATTCTTGGCTCCGTACTTGCAAAAAGTTCCAGTGGCAAAATCGCAACTTCTTCCTGTTTTTCCCACAATTTTCGTATGAAATTTCTCATTGCTTTGGATGTTCGTATGTGTCTTATACCCTTGTTCCACTGGCGAACATTTAATCACATTCTCGAAAAGTGAATTTTCCTTGTTCCGCTGACGAATGTTAGATCACGCCACACTAACGTCAACAAAGAACAGCTGATTGCCGTTTGCCTTGCCCATGTACAACTCATGGACATAGTCGGTTTCCAATAAAGGGGGTCCATTCAGTTCTGTCACTGTGCTAAACTCCCACCCACTGTGATGAAACCCTCTCCGACCATGGCAACGCCATTGACAGAGCAGCTGTTCCTCTTGGGCAGTTCGATAGCATATCGATAGAGAATCTAGCCTTTTTGCTGAAAATAGCTATATGTCGTGACAGTAGCTAGATCATCCATTACAGTGACTTGCTCATCGCGGATGATCTATTGAATGGACATTCATCTCTTATGAGGAAATATACAGAAAGAATGAGGTCATTTAGATCATCCAGCGGATGACCTCTAGAATGTGCCAGTTGAACAAGGGTATTAAACAGTTAGAACTTTCGATCAGCCAGATATAAATGTATCGCATTAAGTCGATAGTTTGACGGCGGTTAACGACGCACCACAATGGTTTGTGTGAAACACAAATTTGCCGCACACCAAATTTGCGAGTGTGAACACTAAGCCAAACTCAATGGAAACTTTCGAAATTTCGACAAAATTCGATTAAAATTTATTCGACACAAATCTGAGAAACTCCGCCTGACAGTTTGTCTAAATTAATTTGCCTGTGTGAACTTAGCTTTAACATCTCTGCGATCTGTTTATTCATACGGACGGACGGATAGTGGGAAATGATTCCTTCTCCCTGTTACATACTTTTGCACAAGCTTAATATACTCTGTGTACCTTTGGTACAGAGTATAAAAATACCAAATTCTTTCGTGGGGAATGTCATCATTTTTAAGAAATGACAGAAATGAAGTTCAAAATTAAAATGCAAATTGTATGTAAGAAATGATATAATTTTCTTCATTTCTTTTCATTTCAAGAAATGATGCTTCATATGTTTGGTGGAAATAGTCTGTTACCCAAACTGTGCACAAAGTCTTAAGATACAAATACGCTGCACATTTGTCGGAACCGGACGGATCGGATAGCTATGGCATATAGATGCCATAGGAACAATCGGAAAAGATTGATCTGAAAAACTTCTTAATAAGCAAACCTTTTTTGTTTTTAATGCCAAGTTAATTTTTCAACTTAAACGCTTTCAAACTTAATATTTATTAATGATATGATATTATACTTTAATATTTTAGTGAGATTCACTTTTTTGTTTTCAATGGTAGCGTCTATAAGCCTTCCAGTTATGAATGTTTTTAAAAAATATTCAGCACAATTTTGACGATTTTGATAATATTCTGATAACCTAAACATTGTACCGTTATAATTTCGGTTCTGAGTGCAACAACTAGACTGCAAAGCTACCACTTAGTTTTTTGGGACTTTTACGCAATTTGGTTAAATCGTAAGCTTTTAAAAATAGAGTCTGGCTTATCAAAACTTTTGTATTGTGAAAACAAAAAAAATCCTGAGACCAGGCGAACCCCAGGTAGAGTAGCAGCACAACCGACCGAAAGGCGCAGCCGCTAACGTGTAATACGAAAACGCGAAGGAAAAAGGTTAAGATAACTACTGGCTAAATTACTTTAAATATTAGTTTTTGATTCAATTTTATATTATATATTGTTGGGTATTGCGGAGAAAACACACATGGTCCGTAGTCAAGAATCGGACGGACAAGATAAGTGTACTAAATCTTCGCCTTACTGTGATCATCAAATTTCTTCGACCAGCGCTTAACAAATTTTCCCAAAACAGTTTAATAGCATCAATCATTATCAATTTTCCAGAGCTTAAAATATTTAAGCTTGGTACGGAGATACTTGCGAAATGTGTGCAAAATCTCTGCACTTTATTTCGTCGATAGCTAGTGCGACATAAGGCGCTCATCTCCAGTTGTTTTGTTTGCGAAATTATTTATTTAAATAATTATTATAAATAATTAAGAGCGAATACTTATGGTGACCTCCAATGATGCAATAGTTGCTACAATAGCTTTCTGTGATTTGTAAGAAGCGGTAGTTAAGGTAATTAGTGTTCGAAAGTGTTTGGTTAATCCCTATTTGCAGTAAATATCTAAGAGGTGGCAGGTGTAAAACGAAAATTAATCGCGGATAATTAAATGGTTTTTAGGTCCATCCCATCGTGACATTTATTTGTAATAGGCAAATGGTGCTTTATGGACACGACTAGGGCAGGGGCTGAATCCATTGGTTGGGCCATGGCATCTCGTTGTTATGTACTTATAATGGAACGGCGTAGATTAGGACATGTCGTCCACGCCTTGCGATCACAAAGAACTCCCAAGTCCGACCATTGAGAAGTTGTGGAGCTCATCCGTTCGACATACAGAATCGACGTCGTTCACAATTGAATCACTTTGTGCTGTGCAAAAGTTCCCCATCAGCAGCCATCTGAACGAGGAGCTATGGTTAAGGTAATATTAATAACACTAGCACATATCAAACCTTCTTGGACCAACAAGTCTGGCAAAAGCGAAATTTATGGAGCTTACTCAACCGCTTTGCAATGATCTCTAATAGAAAAGCAATCAATTAAGAATAACACAATTAAACTCCATAATTACTTTACTAATGCCTGACACTTGGCGATAATGGTGACCACGAACGAAACAAGGCTTGCGAAAATGGGACAAAGAGATAAATTAGTGTTGGTAGTTGGATTGTTCAACTAGTAGCTTTACAAGAAGCGTTTACCAGCACAGAATGCCGTGTAAGCGACCAATATTGTGTTCGTCAGGCCGCCAATATCGGCAAGTGTCATATAGGCATTACCAACTTGCCCAAACGCTTTTCTTTATTTTTTGTTTTTAACGGTTTTCACACTTATGTTCATTCCTTTGAATTTACCGCGCCACACGTAATTGCTAAAAATATAGTTTACTTATATTTCACACCTTCGAAATAATCACTTATCGATGGACTTTCGCGTGACTCGTCATATCGATGTGACTATTTGCGAAATCCGTGCGAAATCATTTTTATACCCGTTACTCGTAGAGTAAATGGGTATACTAAAGTCGTGCAAATGTATGTAACAGGCAGAAGGAATCATTCCCGACCATATAAAGTATATATATTCTTGATCAGCATCAACAGCCGAGTCGATATAGCCATATCTGTCTGTCCGTCTGTCTGTATGAACACCTAGATCTCAGAGACTAGAAGAGCTAGAGCAACTAAATTTGAAAAAATTGTCAGCACGCAGATCAAGTTTATTTCAAATTTTCGGCACGCCCACCCCCGCCTCACAGTAAAAAATGTTTAATAACTACCATAATTTTTGAGATATCGTTCTCAAATTTAAAACTTATATTTATATTCGCAACATCTATAAGCCCTGAAATTTTCATCAAGATCGGATGATAAATAGCCGAGTTAAAAAATGTTGCATACTTTTCGGCTATCCCACCTCAGGCACACAGGAAGGCTATTAAACATTTCTTTCCATGAGTAACGGGTAAATCGAAGTCGGTTGGAGCCGACTTTAACTTACGCTCTCGTTTTCATTTATTTTTAATTTTTTTGCCGGCATGCATCGAAGTTTTTGGTCAGCATGCAACTTTTGTGCAATGACTCGTAATGGAAGTTTAGGTTTAGGTATGTTAGTTTAGGTTTGGTGTTCGGCTCTTGCCGCTCACTTACTTTAAGACTGGCATAACTAAAAAAAAAACGAGAAAGAACAGCAATCTTCATCTGTGCCGAAGTTTTAATACACTTGAAAAAGCTTGCTTCAACGGTTAGCGATTTCGACCAAACTTCGCAGATCGGTTTGCAAACATTTAATTTTAATAATGACCGAGTTAAAGAACGCTAACATTGAAAACAAACACGTTTTTCTCCATAAAACCCATTTTCCGGCCGATCGTTTCTATGGCAGCTACAAAAAGTAATGATCCGATCGGGGCGGCGACGACATATTAGCAGCTTGCAGCCAAAGAACTCTCTGTGCAAAATTTCAGTTCGATAGCTTCAAAACTGAGGGACTAGTTCTTCTGTGCGTTGCAAACTTCTGGGCAAAATTATAATACACTTCAAGTGTATAAAAAGATTTTTTACTTAGTGATGCAGAAATATTCGGTGTATCGTGTTCTTGTGTAAAATTTTCATATTGATATTCTTTTATATCTTCCAAGTGAGATGAGAATTTGTCGCTGTAGCATTTTATAGAGATCGTCATATCTCAGTTGTCTTGCAGTCGATGTTGTGCAAAATTCCTTCGGCTTTCGGTTAAAACACATTTTCAATTTTTTTTAATGAGCATTTTAAACTAATAATATTTTACTAGATAAACTTGAAACTAGCAGAACTATTTTTTCTGGGCTAAGTCCATTGAGAATTTTAAACGCGTTTTTCACAAAATCGATTTTTTTGAGTTATGCCAATCTTGTGGTAAGTGAGCGATATGCATATGCAGAGCTATAAACTGCAATTACAATTACAATTACAATTACAATTACAATTACAATTACCATTACAATTTTTATATATTTAAAAACTTTAGTTACAATTACAATTATTTCAATAATTATTTCAATTACTTCAATTTTTTTGGTAATTGAAATAATTGTAATAATTTTTCTTGCAAATTTTAAATTACATAATTAATTGTAAAACAATTTTAGTTACCTTTACAACAATGTAATGAAGATAGTTGTTAATATATTGATATGCTTTACAGATTAGGTTAGGTTTATAAATCTTGTAGAAACAATGTATTAGCTCTCATCAAAACTAGTTTTTCGAATGAACAATCAGAAAGTTATTGTCTCCGCGAGTCATTGATAATGCTTCCGAATGAGAAGAGCCGTTCCACTGGTGCTGACGATGATAGATAATTTTATGATGATAATTTTATTGCCATGTCTTGCAGCAACGGATAACTTTCTGACATCTTATCAAATCAAATTAATTGGCGGAAACCAAAAATCAAAATATGTGTAATCTCATATGCTTTTCGAATTTGGATTTTTATCCAATAAAAAATTTATGTGCTTTTCGTCAAATAAATAATACAAAATTGAATATTTTAAGCGACTTTCCCGAGGAAATTTTTTTCGGAATTTTTTGAGCATAGACAATTTCCTAATTATGAATTAAAACTTTTTTGGTGTGCGCGACAGACTTTTGTTTTGGTTTGATTTGTTGGTTGCTTCTCATCTTTGTGTCTTCATTCTTGCATTTTCGAGCTTTAAAAGATGTTGGTGCAATACAAGTATTTGGCGCGCGCCTATCTATTGATTTGATTGTTTTTATACTCTGAACCAAGGGAGAAGGAATCATTTCCCACCCTATAAAGTATATATATTCTTGATCAGGACCAACAACCAATTCCATATAGCCAAGTCCGTCTATCTTCCTGTCCGTCTGTATCAACACACAGATCTCAGAGATGGTAAAAGATAAAAGATTGACATGTATGGGACATATACGTCTTAGACTTGCAGACAGATCGTATATGTTAAATTATTGCCCCTCCCGCCCCCGCAGTTTGGGAAAAACGTCATATCTCCCACCGTTTTCTAGATAGAGTCGATATAGCCATGTCCGTCCGTATGAACGAAGAGATCTCAGAGATGGTAAGAGATAGAGGTTTGACATGTATGGGACATATATTTCTTATACTTGCAGGCAGATCAAGTTAATTTTCAATTTTTGATACGCACCCTCCCGCCCCCGCAATTTGGAAAAAACGTGTGGAAAAAATGTGTATCTTGCACAGTTTTGATGATAGATGGTTTGTACCCTCTAGAGATATCTAGTAATCAAAATTATTTATCGATTTGCTGAAGGAATGATAAAGATCGGAGGAACGATACTCAAGTTATGAGCAAACGGCCAGTTAACACCACCTTTCTTTCTTGTTTTTATCTATATATTTCCTGTTGTTTTGAAATCCAACCAATCAAATGGAAATATGTTCATGAAATAACACAGTCTTAAAGATCTCGTTATGTTATCAAATCAAATTTTAAGTTTATTAAAAATTAAAAGTTTATTATATAATAACTAAAAACCTAATGATATGTTAATAAATAATTTGACTACATGTACCAAAAATAACTTGTATATAATATAAATAAATTAATAATTAATAATCACATCAAAAAAATCCTGAAAATATACCATTTTTTATTTCTTTTTTTTCAGAATATGTCTGGTCGAGGAAATTTGTTAAGTTTGTTTAAAAAGAAAGCGGATGCTTCAGAAGTTTCATCCTCAAGTGGAGAGCATGCTAAGGACAGTGGCTTGGACGTTGACCAGTCTGCTTCTAGCGGAGAGTTTCATCGAAATACTAGAGAGAAGATTGTCAGTGATGTCACAGAAGCGCTTCAAAATGTTAACTTTTCATTTGGTCGAGGTCGCGCGCAATTGTTCAAACGTAAATCTGATGACCAGCAATTGGGAGATGGAAAATTTCAAGGAAATCTGTCGACACCTTCGGAAGACTTCGGCAGCGATGTATCCACAAGCAAACTAGATAGTATCTCCGAACACGCTTTGGAAGTTAGTGGCGAAACGGACGTTGATAACTCGAGAAATGAAAAGGAAGATTTGTTTCATCCAGACATAATTCATGGTAGCAAAGGTAAGATTTATTTTATATGAAAATAGTATCTTACATTCTGATATATCCTTTGCAATTAAAAGATACCCACTTCAAAATCGAATTAAAACATATGGAGCGAAACGCCAATTCGTGATCAAACGGCAAAATACAACGCCGAATATTTCATCTACAAGTTTGAAAGCGCCAATTTATTTTTAGTCATTGTCTGATCGTTCGCAAACTTTGTGGCAAAAATTGAAAATATATTGATCTTTTCTGCAAACTTGAGGAGTCTACGTTCAACACATTAGGAGCCTCTAGCTCTTCCTAACTTTGAGATCTGTTTGTTCATACGGAAATGGCTATGAACATGGTGGTAATTGATCATAAAACTTCTAAAATTGCACAAGCAGCAAAACTACAATTGGCGACAGCAACAGCCATCAGTTAATAATGTTCAATGACCCAGCTTCAATAATATGTTTTCGCATCGTATCAAACAAATGTTAAATTATTCGTTATTTTCGGGAATAACTGTTTAAATCTCGTTTCTAAAGACAGATTCGGGTTCAGCGTGAAAAACTTGTCTAGAATCAATCATTCTTTTAGCATTTAAGGTCCTGTGTTGATAATAAATCGATTGTGAAATCTTGTCAAAATACCCATGCCAACCCATATTTGTACAATTTGATTTGCATTTTCTAGTCCAAGCAAGATTGTGTGTTATGTTTTATTGAAAGCTTACTTTAATGCCAGTATCCGATAAAAATTTCAAAATTTTAGAATTTTTTTTTAAAAGATTGTTTCAGTTCTATTTATAAAATTTATTATATTTATTAAATTTATAAAAACATAAATTTATTTGATATTAGATTATATTTGATTGGACCTTCTGAATATGAAATTTTTAAGGTCATGGTCTACCCACTATCTGATGATTTTTGTTGTATAGTATAAGTAAAAAAAAAACAAAGTAAAAAAGTCTAGTCTTAACGGGCACAAATAAGTTGCGAATTATCACATAATTGATTCATTTATAAATAGTCGGCGTTGATTTAAATTAAAAATTATTTCGAATTCCAAAACTAAAAAGTAAGCAATATGTTAATTTACTGGATTTGTTTTTTTTTTTATGTATGCGATATCAACTAGCCAATCCTTTATTTATCACTTTATCAACAAGCCGAGCCTAAATAAACGCGTGTTATCAAAAATTGGGGTCAATAAGCCGACCAAAAGAACGGCAGTCTCTTCTGCCATATTTCCACAAATGTAGTTGTCTTTTTGAATTTCAAAAGATGACGGCAATTGAAATGAACTAATAACATCGTAGTAAAAAATTGTATGTGGTGAACGTGTCATATGATTAATTTTTTCAAAAAAATAAATAAAATTTTTTGATTATCACAATTATTAATTATACAAGAAATATAAGCTTTGGGAATGCCGAGACCTTATTTTTCCATTCTGCCGTTTTTAGGTCCGATCTAATGTACATTGTAAAATGAACATTTTACATACACCCAGCGCCACAAAAAAAGCCGCAGTCTAAATATTCACATACTTGTATGTTTTCTTGCTTGGGGTTTCTATAAATGTTTTCCAAATTGTCCAATTATTTTTTTTACTTATTAATGGAATATTTTTAAATAAAAGTGCATAGCAATTTTTATTTTATAAATGTAAGTTTTTTAGAAAAAGGTTTTTTTCCAGACCCATATTCATTTTGGTGACTTTTCATAATTATGACAACTTAAGGAAAAAAAATTATAATAATTAGAATAGTGCATATACTCAACAAATAATGATTTTTTTCCAAAAGTATACTTAATTTGCTATAATCTAATATATATTTTGTATCAAATTAATGTTAATTTTTTTTTTTAAATTTAAATTAGTACTTTGTAGTACCCCCTTTTGCTTTAATTACACATTTTACCCTATTGGGCATCGAATTGTACAAAGCGCTTAAATATTCCTCAGTGATATCCTCGAACCATACTTTTTTTTATCACATCATTCAATTCTACCATGGTTTTAGGCTTCCTTTTTTTTATTTTCGCAGCCATAAGGGCCCAGACATTCTCTATTGGGTTGAGGTCAGGGCTGTTTCCGGGCCAATTTAGGGACTTAATGCCCAATTCTTTCTTCAAAATTGTTATCTTCGTTAAGAAGAAGGTCAAAATTAATTGATTAAGTTGCTTTAATAACAAAAGCTCACTGAATTTCTTACAGATCGAGCCCGATGGCAAGGTGCAGAATCATCTTGAAAAATAGGATCTTCTTCTTTCTCACTTATTGCCTCAATGCTAGGCACAACTCCACTTAAAATTATATCTTTATATTTTTCCGCGTTCACCATACCCTGAATCATTAAAATTGATTCAGTTTTATATTTAGATATGCATCCCCATATCATAATGTATGGTGAATGCTCAACGGTTCCCACACAGCAATTTTCCAAATATCGTTCGCCCTTTCTACGGCGCACCTTGCAAGAGCCATCGGGTCCAATGAGATTGAATTTGGACTCATCCGAAAATCGGACCCGTGACCATTCGGAATCACTCCAATTTTTTTTTCCTTGGCCCTAATTGTCCCTAAATTGGCCCGGAAACAGCCCTGACCTCAACCCAATAGAGAATGTCTGGGCCCTTATGGCTGCGAAAATAAAAAAAAGGAAGCCTAAAACCATGGTAGAATTGAAGGATGTGATAAAAAAAGTATGGTTCGAGGATATCACTGAGGAATATTTAAGCGCTTTGTACAATTCGATGCCCAATAGGGTAAAATGTGTAATTTAAGCAAAAGGGGGTACAACAAAGTACTAATTTAAATTAAAAAAAAAAAATTAACATTAATTTGATACAAAATATATATTAGATTATAGCAAATTAAGTATACTTTTGGAAAAAAATCATTATTTGTTGAGTATATGCACTATTCTAATTATTATAATTTTTTTCCTTAAGTTGTCATAATTATGAAAAGTCACCAAAATGAATATGGGTCTGGAAAAAAACCTTTTTCTAAAAAACTAACATTCATAAAATAAAAATTGCTATGCACTTTTATTTAAAAATATTCCATTAATCAGTAAAAAAAATAATTGGGCAATTCGGAAAACATTTATAGAAACCCCAAGCAAGAAAACATACAAATATGTGAATATTTAGACTGCGGCTTTTTTTGTGGTGCTGGGTGTACATACATTGCGCAGCACTGTTGCTAATTGTCACAAAGGAAAGAGAGCGATCGAAAAAGAGATGATCCAGCTAACCAAAATCTTTACCTTCCACATATTTTCTTATATATGGGCATTTCCAAACTGTCGTGACGTTACGTTTGTACGATAAAATGTTTTTTAAAAATATAAAAATCTTGGATTTTTTAGAAGATTGATTTATATTTGGGTAGCAATTAGGTCGCACTACATCAGCAAAAACAATGACATACATCGATCATCTGGCGTGACGTTACAAAAAAAACTGAAGTGGGTTTTGACTAGTTTTAAAAAATTGCAAAACTCTGCGAATTTGGCGAAGTTTTATGTAAAAAATTTTTTTTAGTACGATTTAAAATAATACAAGTTTATTTTCCAGGCAATCCTTGTTCAAAAAGATTTTCTCAATTTTTTTTTTATTTGCATAAGTTTTTGACGTGACGTTACCTGACGTTGGGTTACTCAAATTTCCTCATATTTATTTTGTTTTTGTTATAATATAAAGCAAATTGCAATCACATAGTTTCTTATGGTGTCTTCTGTATTATTTTTGTTTTAACTCTTTTGTAACCTTAGAAATATTTTAGTGACTAAAAATCAATGCAATCTAAAGTTATTTTTATTACAACAAAACGTATCCAAATGAGAAAAAGGTCATTTGCACGACTTTGCATTCGAAAATCCCAAAATGGGTTATGAATAAATTTAATATTGGCTTATATTAGCTGTGTTTAGTGATTGATTCATCATGAAAATATGGTAAAAAAAAATACAGTTTTTGAGTACTTTTCATTTTTTTCGGTCTCTGCACTTTTCTGTGGAAATAGTACACTGTCAATTTGTTCGCATGCTGGCAAGGTTAACCAAGCCACTTCTGCTTAAATTAGGCAGCAGCTAGTTCAGATTTTTTCCTTTTCAAAAAGTAAAATCGAAACGAAAACGAGCGTTTTACATTTTTCTGTTCCGAATTCCAAACGATTTGGTTACGTTTTGACCTATCGAACTCTGTTTCGAAAACGGGTTAATCAACAGCTTGCTGGATGGCTAGCGCACTTATTTACTCTTTAAATACATTTAATTTCATTTAAAACAATATTTTTATCAAGGCTGCAAACCTCTAAATTTTTGTAAAGTCTAAGGTTCGGTTCGCGGACCGGTTCCTGGAACACCTGAACCCAAGGCTTTGGTTCGAACCTCGGATCGGTTGAACATAAAAGAAAAGTTTCGATTTATTAATACTTATTTTTCAAAAAAAAAATTTTCATATCAATAATGTAATTTTAATTATCAAATTTATTAGCTGACATTCAAAACTTTTAAGAACTGCTTAGGGTAAATTAAAAAGCATAATATCTTATAGGAGCTGTTCTATACCAGCGCTTAGATTAGAAAGATCAAACTTAAGTGTTGAAAAGGCTCGTTCAACTCACACCTGAGTTGATGGAATATAAATAGTTAAGACAATATTTTTTATGTCCTCGTGTATGTGACCTTTCCAAAATGTTACAACATTAGTCGATGTATGTTCTCTTAAATAATTTTCGAAGAAATCTATAACATCATTTACGGATTTTATATTTGTTATATGCTGTTTATTGCTTTCTATTGATTTAATAAACTTCTCTTCTTCGCCATCAGACGTAGAGGCTTAAAAGTTGGATTTTGAAAACTCTTATTAAGAATTTCTTTTTGGAGCTTCAGCAGCATGTCTGTAATGTGTTGCTTTGCAAATTTTTGTTGGTCAGAAGTTAACAAAGTTGGGAATCTCGGGTCCAGGAACACTGCAGCCAATATTGGTACTGAGCTCTTAATAGAAGAAAGTTTAGCGAGGCACTTAGATAGTAATAAATAGACAACGGGTTTTATGTACTTTTTTAAATGAAGGTGAAAATTTTGATTAAATAACCCACTTTCCATTGGAAACTACATATGCATATTTGTTTACATATTTTGCATATGTAAAATTTGCAAACAAATATGCAAACAAATATGTAAAATATGTAATTGTATAAAAAATTTATAAAAATTGAGAAATTTGCAAAAAAAAAAATTTTCTAGATGGCATATATAGACGGTTAAATGGGAGTTGTAGACCGAGCAAATGAAAGGTGTGCCTTGAATCCTCCCCATTCCGCCTCTTTCCCGCCCCACCCCTTCTCCATCCCACTCCACACACCCGCAAACACACAACCCACCTGCAGCATGCACACTCACACCCATCATACAACTATCTCAGGTATGGCGCTCAGCCAACATTTTTAACTAGGCGCTTTTGCTTCGAGCGCGAGAGAGAGTAAACGACACACATTCACTCAAATAAGGTATGCGTGTAGAACAAAAACCCATGCAGAAACAACAATAACAGAAATGTCGTGAGAACATTTGAGAGCGTAACTCTTATCCCTTTGCGACTGTTGTTGGTTTCATTTATATATGGATACAATAGATACCAGTTACAGAGAAAATAGAGGGTTATATCCCAGACAGACAACGTTGTCTTCATGTATTTCAAAACAGTTTGATTCCAATTCTTTTAGCCATTTTTGAATCAAACATGTTTTTTTATCGCTTATTTTCGGCATTTTAATTAATTAAAAGTTGAATTAATGAAGTTGATTTTCAAAGTGAAACGGACTTGCAAAAAAATCAGAAAATGGTGAGCACAGAATCACAAAAAAAAACACACATTAACCCTGGCCTATTAGGATTATAATGTATCTGAAATATGTCATTTCATAAAAAAATATGTTTTGTACACATTTTGTATATTTTTTTATACAAATATGCAATTTATGCAAAATGATTTTTAGCGGACTTATATCGTTTTTCAATAAAAATAAGATGAGTGCAATCAGAACTTAAATCGGACATGCGGTTCAAAATATGCAAATATGTAAAATCCGATGTCTAGTAATAAACAACGTTATGCTGAAGATTTTAAAACAATTGCTCGACATGAAAAGCAAGCGTACAAAAATCACTTGGTAGTAATTGTATATCCTGCAGCTTTTTTTTTTTTTTATTTAGTGTTGGGAGAATAGCACACCGCAACCAATACTGATCTATTGTGCCGCCCTACTGAGTTTACAACTCTCCTAGCAGACCTATTTCCTGTACGAAGGTCAGGATTTTCGTGGGTTCTAGGTTACTGATATTGGTTGGGTGTAAAATGTGTTTCCCAAATCTACTGAGTCTGCGCCTCGCTAGAGCATCGCAGTGTGCTAGTATATGCTCGGAGGACTCCTCCGCTGCTTTGCTATCAGAAAGGATAGCTATCTCTCTGTTATGGTAGTTCTTTCCCATATTAAGGTCTGCACATCAGGAGATGGCACATACTTCGGCTTGAAATATACTTGCGAATTCTCCCATTGCCTCAGACCTTTTCATTCCCGGTCCTGCTACCCCAAGTCCAGTTCCTTGGTGCGTCAGGGACCCGTCTGTGTACCACTGAATTGTGTGTGGCTGCATTTTGTATGTTTCTTCTAGTGAGATCCAAACTCTCTTATTACTTTTGTGAACTGTGAAATTCTTGTCAAAGTGGTACTCAGCCACCATATTGTCTCTTGGTTTTAGGATTATAGGGATTTCCTTCTCCAGCTTCTCAGAGTCCCTTAGGATTACTATATGGTTTCTACCCACTCCTTCTGCTGTTAGTCTTAGCAGTGTTGCTTTCTTCTACAGGCAGATGGTATGGTGGAGTGGTGCTAGCTCCAGCAAGACCTCTAATGACGCTGTCGGACAGGTACGCATGGCTCCGGTCATGCATATTCATGCCAGCCTTTGCAGTCTTTGCAGCTGCGTCCTTGCAGTGAGGAGACTTGCCCTATCTCCCCACACCACAGCTCCATAAGTGAGCATCGGTCTCACTACCATGAGGTATAGCCAACGGAGTATGTGTGGTGCCATGCCCCACGATTTTCCAGCTATGCTCCTACATGTGAACAGTGCTCGAGTACACTTACTGAGTGTATACTCAAAGTGCTCATCAAATCCTAGCTTGTTGTCAAAGACTACACCAAGATATTTGACCTCTTTTTCTGGGGTAATAAGGCAGCCGGATAGGCGTATTGGCCTCATTCTGCTCAGCTCTTATTTTGTGGTGAACGGTACTATAATGGTTTTCGCAGGGTTTATGTTGAGCCCAACCTCCTTGCACCAATCGGACGTCACTTTCAATCCCCTCTGGACTATGTCACATAGGGTTTCTTCGTATTTTGCTCTCGCAAGGATGACAATTTCGTCAGCATATCCTTGGCATGTTATGCCTAGGGACGCGAGTCTTTCTAGAAGCTCACCCACGAGTTAGCTCCACAACAGTGGGGAAAGAACTCCTCCCTGAGGGCATCCTCTAGTTGTGGTTACTGTTTCTTCACCTGCCACTGCAGAGGCTTCCCTGCAACGTAGAAGTGAATCTATCCATCTGCCTACTGTGGGGCTTAATCCTCTTCTGATGAGGGCATTCTTAACAGCACTAGGGGATGTGTTGTCGAATGCTCCCTCAATGTCTAGGAAGGCGCATAATGCCACTTCCTTGTCTTCGATTGTTTTCTCGAGCATCTTCCCGAGTTGATACAATGCCGTGTCGGTCGAACGGCGTTGTCTGTACGCGTGCTGTGTTGGTTGGAGGGGAACCTCCTTTAGCAGAGTACTTTGTATGCTATTGTCCACTAGCTTTTCAAACGTTTTCAATAAAAACGATGTCAAGCTGATGGGTCTGAAGGACTTTGGGTTAGTTATATCCTTCTTCCCTTCCTTGGGGATGAAGACTACCCTTGATCTGCGCCAAGCGCGTGGGATATACCCAGTTGCCAGACTGCTGTTCATAATCTTCCTGAGGTTTGATAGAAGTATGCCCTTTCCTTCCTGCAGGAATGCTGGATAAATGCTATCCGGTCCGGGGGATTTGAAGGGCTGGAATGTTCCAATTGCCCACTCAAGTCTACCTGCGGACACAACTTTCTTGGCTTCTGACCAGTCGGAGCCACGAGGGTGATAGCAGTACTCTTGGTCGTCACATTCTTCCACGGGGATGTTTCCCTGGAAGTGGGAACAAGAGACGTACTCTCTCCTCGTTACTCACTGTATAGGCATCGTTAGCCTTTTTGAGCGAAATGTTGCCGTCCGGGCTTTTCTTGGCCAGGACTCCAAGCAATCTTGCTCCTTCTTTCGTGTCTTCAATGGACTCTCAGAATTTCCTACAATTCTTCCTTTTGGCTTTCCTGATCTCACCATTGTATAGTGTCAGGGCCTGCTTGTATTTGTTCCAGTCCCCGGTTCGTTTGGCTTTACTAAAAAGAATTCGGGTTCCACCAAGGAGCATCATTTTCTTTTCTCGATTTGCTAAGAGGGCAATTCTTTTCGTAAGCATCGATTATACTTTTGTTTAGTTCGTTCACTAAAATTTCTAGTTCTAGGGGGTGTTTCGGTGATCGAATCCTAGGCATATTATTTCCTAGCGTGGAATAGAATCCTGCAGCTTTAAAAAAGTTAAATAAATTGGCTGCAGCAAATTACAGATATTTTGATTTAGGTTCCAATCAGATGTTTCAAAGTGGAGCTTTTTTAAAGAACTCTAAATGCAAAAATCTTAAAGAGTTAGTAAACGTTCGCACATTGTGTAAGTTGATTTCCATCGCGTCATATTCTAGCACTGTTTTTTTCAATTTTTCTTTATCAATAGATTTCATATATTGTGTGTACGGAGTTTCTTACAAAGTGTGCGAACTGCGAGAATTGTAAAAGTTCTGCTTGCTCGAACTATATTCGCTCCATTGTAGACGGTGATAATATAAATCTGACCTAGAGAAATGTCGTAGGATTGGAGAACTTCTTGAGTGACAGCAGTCAGATTACAAGAAATTTCTTTATTTCCCTGTATGAGTCGTTGGAAAAACTACTTTATTTTGTGAACCGAAGCTAATTTTTCGAAAAAGTGGTCCGGTTGGGGTTCAGGTTCTAAAAGTCAAAAATATTTGGGGTTCAGTTGCGGATCGGTTTGCTGCAGCCTTGATTTTTATATTAAAGGACATACCCAGATTTGTAGGGGAACCGGCCCCCAATGCTATTAATTGTTTAAGTATGCAGGTTTATATCAACCGAAAGTAATTTTGCGATTTTTTTTTATACTTCTAGCACCAACCCTTAATTTTTAACAGCGATTCTTATTTCGAGCCATCTGTCTACTAAAAAGTTCAACATTTTTTTCTTGTCAATACTGACACTCCTTGCATAATTATTCAGATTTTTAAAATGCAATCCTTTACCAAGTAATTCCCCGAAATTTTTAACAATATTTATTTGAGACTTCTAGTTGAGGTTCCACTCTCGTTTTTTGTCATTCCTAGATACAATTTCTGTAATTTTTGGAAAACCTGGCTTCAACGGTTAGCGATTTCGTCAAAATTTCGCAGATTAGTTTGAAAACATATAATTATAATAATGACCGAGTGGCGGTTCCGACATGTTAGCAGTGTGCAGTCAGAAGAAGACTCTGTGCAAAATTTCAGCTTAATACCTTCAAAACTGGATGACTACTTCTTGTAGCTGCCATAGAAACGATCGGTCGGAAAATGGGTTTTAGTGACTTGTTTGTTTTCAATGTATGTTCAATGTTTTATAATTACACTGTGACAAATTTTGGAATTCAAAAAAGTTGATCATGATGAGACCCAAAAATTCTGAAAGGGTGTAATGGTAGCATAAAAATCCTGTCTGGGTTTGGTCTGATTAGCTGCCGTTTTCTTGTTATTGCCCTTTGAACTTTTCAGCTTCAGAGTCGGATTTACGATTCCATATCTCGTAAAGTATTTTTAATTGTGCTTTTTTATCTTTAGCAAAGGTGATTGCGCTTAGCCTAGCCTACAAAACATTTCTTTGTAGAAAATCAAAAAAAAATTACAATTCATAATCAAAATTACAAAAGTTGCCCAAAAAAAACCAAGTTTTGACCATTTTTTTTTTTCAGTTTTTCAACTTCATCTTGAAACCCGTTTAGAATTTGGACAAGTAATACAGCACAAAGTTGTAGCTTAGACCAAAATAAACAAACCGTTAGAACGAACCAACTTCATTTAATTACTTTACTTCATATAGTTGTAGGCCTACAAGCATGCATAACTGTCATAAAAACTAGAAAAAATTAATATTTTCGGTAAAAAAATTTAATTTGTTTAGTTATAATTTTTAAGTTATGTTTTCCTACTATTTTATTTATTTAATACAAAACAATCGAAATTTTTGACTGCGTCAGCCAATTGGTATCAAAAATGGCCATTTTTTGAGTTTTGTTTACAATTCAACATGCTTAAAGGCCCGTAACAATAAGAAGGACCAATCGAAAGAAGTTGGTATGTTCCAACCGTTTGTTTATTTAAGTCTAATAGCCTATTTCCACCAAAGAAATGAAGCATCATTTCTTGAAATGACAAGAAATGAAGAAAATTATATCATTTCTTCCATACAAATTGCTGTTGCATTTTGCCCTTTATTTCTTTCATTTCTCAAAAATGATGGCATTCACCACGAAGGAATTTGGTATTTTTATACCCGTTACTCGTAGAGTAAAAGGGTATAATAAAGTCGTGCAAATGTATGTAACAGGCAGAAGGAATCATTCCCGACCATATAAAGTATATATATTCTTGATCAGCATCAACAGCCGAGTCGATATAGGCATGTCCGTCTGTCTGTATGAACACCTAGATCTCAGAGACTAGAAGAGCTAGAGCAACTAAATTTGAAAAAATTGTCTGCACGCAGATCAAGTTTATTTCAAATTTTCGGCACGCCCACCCCCGCCTCACAGTAAAAAATGTTTAATAACTACCATAATTTTTGAGATATCGTTCTCAAGTTTAAAACTTAAGTTTATATTCGCAACATCTATAAGCCCCCCAATTTTCATCAAGATCGGATGATAAATAGCCGAGTTAAAAAAGTGTTGCATACTTTTCGGCTGACCCACCTCAGGCATACAGGAAGGCTATTAAACATTTGTTTCCATGAGTAACGGGTATATCGAAGTCGGTTAGAGCCGACTTTAACTTACGCTCTCGTTTTAAAAAGTTCTCTCTGGCACTACTCGTTACTCGCTGGAAATAGACAGTGTCATCACCAATAAACTGTTGATTTAAATTCAAAAAGTAGTCGCAGTTTTGTTTAAAATATAAATTAGTCAAAAAAAATTGTGTATTTAGCTTTCTGCTGATAGTTCAGGGCGAGAACAATTCGTTCGCCCAGGGTAATTGCTTTCCTGCCGGGTATGTTTTTTTTTGGGTAAATATTGCAAAAAGTGAGTTTGAAAGTGGCGCCTGTTGTTTAAATCAAACCATTCAGCTGTTTTTGTTTACGTGGCCTTGCGAGTATCAAAATGATGACGATTTGTCAATGGAAACAGCATCATTTTTAGAAATGAAAATGATAAGAAATGAAGCCTGTGGAAATAGGCTATTAGCTACGTTTTTGTCCTGTATTGCTTATTCGAATTCGTTACAGTTTTCAAGACAAAGTTGAAAAATATTACAAAATGTGGGGAAAACAATGATTTTACGACATTTTTAATTTTGAGTATAAAGATGTGACTTTTTTACTTGCTCCGTAAAAATGTTTTGTAAGCCAAGTCAAGAGCAACAACTTCCTCTAAGACTTCAAAGCGAAATTCCAAATAGTTTACGAGATATGGAGTTGGAAGTCCCAATCAGAAGCTGATACTTAACAGCAGAGCGGGCAAACAAACGGAACGTTTAACGAACCGTTCGCGAAAGAGAAGTAACGATTCATTTGTTTTGTATCGGTTACTATAGTCAGGGAAAACGAAACCACTAACTTTATATTGCCGAAGAGCGCAAACGAAACGATTGGAATATTGTTCTCGCGACAGCTGCGCTGCCTTGAAACGTTTGGGAATGAAATATATGCAAAACAACAAAGCTGAGAGAATCAAAGAAGTAAAAAAACGAGAAGGCCAAGCTAACTTCGTCTGTGCCGAAGTTTTTATACCCTTGCAAATGCAAATGTCTAAGTTTAAGAACGCTTACATAAAAATCAAAAAATTGTTGTAACTAAAACCTATTTTCCGACAGATAAACGTCTGAAAAAAGTTTTTCTCACTAAGACTCAATTTCCGACCGATCGGCCCTATGGCAGCCTTAAGATATAGTCATCCGATTTCGGCCCAATTTTGCGAATCTATTTGAAAGCATATAAAATAAGTCATCAGCGAGTTTAAGGACGCTAACAAAACTAAACAAAAAATTGTTTACCAAGACTCATGTTCGACCGATCGGTCCTATGGCAACCATACGATATAGTCACCCGATGTCGATCAACTTTTTCAAATTAGTTTGAAAGCGTTTAATAATTATAATCACCGACCTTAAGAAGGATTTACTTAAAAACAAAAAAGTTTTTTTTCACTAAGACCCATTTTCGACTGATCGGTCCTATGGCAGCTATAAGATATAGTCATCCGATTTTGACCAAAATTTGCAAATCTGTTTGAAAGCATATAATATTATTAATGACCGAGTTTAATCACGTTAACATTGAAAACAAAAAAGTTTTTCTCACTAAAACCCATTTTTCGACCTATGGTTCCTATGGGCAGCTATAAGATATACTCATCCGATTTTGACCAAAATTTTCAAATCTGTTTGAGAGTAGATAATATTATTAATGACCGAGTTTAATCACGTTAACATTGGAAACAAAAAAGTTTTTCTCACTAAAACCCATTTTTCGACCTATGGTTCCTATGGCAGCTATAAGATATACTCATCCGATTTTGACCAAAATTTGCAAATCTGTTTGAAGGAGGTATATAATATTATTAATGACCGAGTTTAATCACGTTAACATTGAAAACAAAAAAGTTTTTCTCACTAAAACGCATTTTTCGACCGATGGTTCCTATGGCAGCTATAAGATATAGTCATCCGATCCGGTCGGTTCCGACATATTAGCAGCGTCCGACATATAGCAGTAAATAGAAGACTCTGTGCAAAATTTCAGCTCCATAGCTTTAAAACTGAGAGACTAGATTGCGTAGAAACAGACGGACAGACAGACGGACAGACAGACAGACGGACAGACAGACGGACAGACAGACGGACAGACAGACGGACAGACAGACAGACAGACGGACGGACACAAAGCTCAATCGACTCAACTCGTCGCCCTGATCAAGAATATATATAGTTTATGGGGTCGGAAATGAATATTTCTATGCGTTGCAAACTTCTGGGCAAAATTATAATACTCTTTGCAAGGGTATAAAAAAAGTGTATACAAATTGAGCAGCAAACGTTTCCGAACTATTCGCCCTCGTTGCATATCGTTCCGATTCCCTTTGTTCCCTTCACAAGATGAGAGCATTTCGCTTTACGTTTAGTTTGCTCTCACGAACGCAAACTGAACGGAACTCATTTTTTTACCGTTGCATTTTATCGGGTTTTGTTGGTGTTTCGCTCTGTGCAAAGAAAGAAACGAAACGATTCAGAAACGTTTCGTTTCGTTTGTTTGCCCGCTCTGCTTAACAGTGCAATAAAAAGAAAACGGCAGCTAACGAGACCAAACGCAGCGAAGGTTTTTGTAATACCATCATACCTTTTCAGAATTTTTTGGTCTCGACTCGATCAACTTTTTAGTGCTGCACAGTGTTATATGTTTTCAAACAGATTTGCGATGATTGGGCGAAATCGCTAACCGTTGGAGCGAGCTTTTTCAATTGTATTAAAACTTCGGCTCAGAAGAAGTTAGCTTACATGCTTACTTGTCATGTCTTGACGCACTTTGCCCCGAACCTCTTCAGAACTATTTTAACGATTTTGACCATTTTTTGTTTCGGTTTATCTTGAAACTAGTTTTTTTTAAAATGGTTGCAAAAATACATGAACTTGTTGATAGATTTTTCCTTTTTTTATACCTTTGCAAAGGGTATTATAATTTTGCCCAGGTGTTTGCAACCCATAGAAATATTCATTTCCGACCACTTAAACCATATATATTCTTGATGAGGGCGACGAGCTGAGTCGATTAAGCTTTGTCCGTCCCGTCCATCTGTCCGTCTGTCTGTTTCTACGCGAACTAGTCCCTCAGTTTTGTAGCTATCGAGGTGAAATTTTGCACAGAGTCTTCTTTTGACTGCACGCTGCTAATATGTCGGAACCGCCCGGATCGGATGACTACTTCTTGTAGCTGCCATAGCCACCGATGCCACCGATCGTTCGGTCGAAGAGTCAATTTTACAACTTTTCCTAGTAGGCGTAGGAACTTTTCTAGTAAAATAAATGAATGATATGTGGCAGTTGAGCTTGAGCTGCGAGACTAAAAGAAACTTATTTGTTTATTTATCTGCTTAAATTGTTGGAACCAATATTGTGACCAATAAAATCAATCAAAATGCCACGAGTGTCTGCAATGTCCCAGGAGCAACGACGGCAGGCGTCCCGTGATAGAGCTCGCATCCGTTACGAGCAAAATCTAGGAAATCTAGCATCTCGTCAAGTAGAGCGGGATCGTGATGAAGACAAGAACTTGCAAGGGTATAAAAACTTCGGCACGGACGAAGTTAGCTTAGCTTTCTCGTTTTAAATTTCTCTTAATACAAACCATTCTGGTCGGAACTAGGATATTTGACTTTGAAACCCCTTAACTCCGTTATTTATTGACCGATCGCAAATATCCTAGCTCCGACCAGAATTACATCTGTACACATCTGTTAACAAACCTGTTTTTAGTTTTACATTTAGATAATTCGTTCTCCATAAATATTAGCAACTACGGGCCTATGTTTTAAATTTTTGGCCAACTTTGAACCGGAATACAACAAGAACAAAAGCTTAACTTAATTTAACCGTTTACCTATAGAATAAAAAATATCCAAATATCATTTCTGGTTTTTTTGAAATTTAATTTTTTGTAAACCTTTAAAAACTGACACCTGAAGGTATACAGTACCCTTAATACAGATTAAAACAACTGCGAGACAACTATTGCAGCTACATATATCTTAACAATACGTTAAACTAATTTAATATATAACGCTTAAATTTTATTTACAGGTTCTCCTGTTAATTTGCAATGCAATTATATTGAACTGAAGTCAGACCCAAATAAAGGCGTTTTTTATTATGAAGTCCGCTTCTATCCTGCGGTGGACTCAATTCATTTAAGAATGAAGTACTTGAATGAACATAAAGATAAAATTGGAGGAACCAAAACTTTTGATGGTACAACGCTGTACTTGCCAATATTACTAGAACAAAAAATGACTAAATTTGTTTCTAATAATGTTAATGATAATTCTGAAGTTGAAATTCGAATTTTATTTAAGAAAAAAGAGCCGCTTAAAAATTGCATTCAGCTCTACAATATCTTATTTGATCGAGTCATGAAGACTTTAAATTATGTAAGATTTGATCGCAAACAGTTTGACCCTTCGCGTCCAAAAATCATTCCAATGGCAAAGCTGGAGGTTTGGCCGGGATATGTGACCAGTGTTGACGAATTCGAGGGGGGCCTTATGCTCTGTTGTGATGTATCGCATCGTATACTTTGTCAGCGAACAGTCTTGGACATGTTAATTGAAATTTACCAGCATAACAGAAACCATTACCAAGAGACTGCCAAAAAATCACTGATTGGAAGTATAGTTATCACCAGATACAATAACCGGACATACCGGATTGATGATATTTGCTTCGACCAAAGTCCGATTTCTTCATTTGATACGAGATCCGGCACTACAACGTATTTGGAATATTATCAGAAGCATCACAACATCAACATAAAAGACTCTAAACAGCCACTGCTTTTAAGCATTAAAAAAGCCAGAGCAAACGATGCAGTGAACACGGATGATATACGATTTTGTTTGATACCAGAGCTGTGCTACCTCACTGGTCTCAGTGATGAAATTCGTTCCGATAACAAATTAATGCGCGAGATCGCAACCTTCACAAGAGTCTCGCCAAATCAACGTATGATCGCATTAGAGAAGTTTTATGAAAATGTCTCTAAAACACAAGAAGCACGAGCAGTACTCGGAAACTGGGGACTATCGCTACAAAAAAGCCATAGCCCCCTGATCGGCCGTCAAATGGATCCGGAACAAATATATTTTGCCAAAAAGTCTGTTTCGGCAGGACCAAAAGCTGAATTTTCCAGAGATGCTGTTAATAATGAAATGTTGGAAGTAGTTCACCTGAACACTTGGATAATAATACACTACAGAAACGATCAACGTGCATCCAAAGCGCTGCTTGATAACATGGAACGATGCTGCAAATCGCTTGGAATGCATATTTCGAAACCGAAAATTGTTTCCTTAGATCAGGATCGTGTTGATACCTATGTTGATGCATTGCGTCGAAATATTGCTACGGAAACACAAATTGTAGTTTGCATATGCCCTAGTAGCAGAGACGACAGATACTCAGCTATAAAAAAGATTTGCTGCTCAGAGTTGCCTGTACCCTCACAGGTAAGTTAACTTTTGCAAACATCTCTATATCTCTTATATATATATACAAAAGAGCGTGTCCTGAGTCAGGAATGTTATCTCTTAGGGACAAATAAATGGAAAAACAACTATGCTCCAATTTAGAAAACGCACTAGCAAAGTCGCATAATGGATGGCGGGGGTGTTTGTTCAAGGCCTATCTGTATAAAATTCCTTTTATAATCTTTTTAGGCCATATAGATGGAAAAACTATGGTCCAATTTTAGAAAAGAGTTGAGAGTTAAGAGAGTCAAGAGTTAAATAATATTTGTCCATTGTTTTCAAACTGATACTGATATCGGCTTTATCAGCTATACTGATAATGTCAATGAGCGCGTTCACCAGCACACACCAATCATCTAACATAAATCATCAATCAACAAAAAAGTGTTTTTCTGCTGGTGAACGTGTTTGATAGAATTTTCAGGCAACAAAGTAATCGATATTTTTTGTTGGCGGAAATTTTGAATTTTTGTCAACAAACTGCAAAATAGAATTTAGAACATATGTACTATTAAATTTATAAGACCGTCGTCAATAGCACCCGCTGCTCCTGGAATCCCCCTTCAATTTTCTTCAAGAATTTGTTAGCCATTTAATGTTTGTTAAAAGCCCGCCGAGAATGTGCACAACAAACTCGAATATCCAATTTCTAGATCTTTATCCTATGTCGAAACGGTAATTTACTTATAAGGACTTCTGTTTTGCCAGCAGCCAAATAACATAATGCTGGTTTTTATTAAGAGTTACGTTGGCAAATAATTTATCCAGGGTCACGTAAAGAAGGGTCTGCCAGTGTTAATTTTAATAAAGTATTCAATGTGCAATGAGCTGAGAGTCCTTCACGATGCACGGGACATCATTAAATAATCCTTAAATTTGTCCATTCTATATTTTTGTACTGTCACAAGGATTGAGTGAGCGGGTCTGCTTCTTTTTAAAGAGGCAGCTTTTCAAGCTTTTCTCCTCCGTTCTCTGCCAATTCATTAATTAAAACCAAAGAGGTTTCCACATTCATTTTGCATTTGCCTTGACAAAATTACTTGTCTGTTTACTACTGACAGCTGTGTTCTATCGATAATCAAGCAAATCAAACAAACTATTTCTTTTATGTATTCACATCTAACACAATAACGAAGCAATCATGATGGCACATCATGCCTGTTCACCAGCACAATCTAACAAAAATAGTAAATTTTTTGTCATCGATTTATGATGGTGATGAACGCGCTCATTATTTTTTAAGTCAGTGATGCCCAGCCGTATGCTCTTTGGGTACGTTTTGTTATTGTAATTGCACCAAACATAGGCATACAATCGTGTGTATGCGACGCGTAGAACAAAAACCAGTTTTGTTCTCTTCTTTCATTGGTGTTTACGAGCGCAAGCAAACTGACCAACAACAATTTCATTATTGGTATTGGTGCTTAGCTTTGTGAGTATTGGTGAGTGCTCTGTCGAATGCTGCTTTTGGGCATGCCTGTTTTAAGGCTATTCTGATGGCGGCGAAGGGAAGTGTGACGGGTACTATGCTAGTCTACTCTATATATATAAAACAGTGTGTCCTGATTCACTGATTGGCAATCAACGCAGAGCGCAAACGGTAAGAGATAGAAGGCTGAAATTTGGACAGGAGTTTCTATTAGTGGTGAAAGTGCGTACTAATAGCCTATTTCCACTGACTTCATTTCTTATCATTTTCATTTCTAAAAAAGGTGCTGTTTCCATAGACAAAGCGTCATCTTTTTGACATTCGCAATGCCACGTTGACAAAAACAGCTAAATGATTTGATTTAAACAACAGGCGCCACTTTCAACCTCACGGGGGTTTTTTTTTTTGCAATATTTACCCAAAAGAAGACATACCCGGCAGGAAAGCAATTACCCTGGGCGAACGCATTGTTCTCGCCCTGAACTATCCTATCAGCAGAAAGCTAAATACACAACTTTTTTTGACTAATTTATATTTTAAACAAAACTGCGACTACTTTTTGAATTTAAATCAACAGTTTATTGGTGATGACACTGTCTATTTCCAGCGAGTAACGAGTAGTGCCAGAGAGTAGCGAGTACTTTTTTAAAAAACACCAAATTCCTTCGTGGCGAATGCCGTCATTTTTAGAAAAGCAAAATGCAACAGCAATTTGTATGGAAGAAATGATATAATTTTCTTCATTTCTTGTCATTTCAAGAAATTAAGCTTCATTTCTTTGGTGGAAATAGGCTATAAGACTGGGTTTTCGAAAATTCCAACCGGAAAAGTTTGTATGGGAAAACTTTGTTTTTTCATCCGATTGACTTGAAATTTGGTTTGTAAGCATAGTACGCGAAATAATTCGACACGTGTTTTCCCGATTTTGGATAACCCGCCCAGGAGGAAAATGGCCATAAATTCTGCACGAAAAAAACTATTTTTCATCCGATTGACTTGAAACTCGGTTTGTAAGGATAGAATACGAAATAATGTGAAATGTTTTCCAATGGCGGATTTTCGCCCCCCCAGGCGTAAAAATTCCCGGAAAATGATGTAAGCAAAAGGTAATTTTTCATCCGATTGACGTAAAACTCGGTTTGTAGTGATAGAATACGAAATAATTTGAATTTGCTAACTGACCGTTTATTGCTCATAACTTGAGTATCGTTCATCCGATCTTTATCATTCCTTCAGCAAATCGATAAATAATTTTGAGTACTAGATATCTCTAAAAAGTATGAACCTTCTATCATCAAAACTGTAGGAGATATGACGTTTTTTCCAATTGCGGAGGCGCGAGGGGGCGTGACAAAAATTGAAAATAAACTTGATCTGCCTGCAAGTATAAGAAATATATGTCCCATACATGTCAAACCTCTATCTCTTACCATCTCTGAGATCTCTTATTTCATACGGACGGACGGACAGACAGACAGACGGACATGGATATTTCGACTCGGCTGTTGATGCTGATCAAGAATATATATACTTTATAGGTCGGAGATGATTCCTTCTGGCTGTTACATACTTTATTTGTTTATGTTACTCCCAGCGCAACAAGTACATCGGCACTTACAAATTAACGCGCTAGTCAATAGAATAATTTACGTTTCTTAATTTTATGCATTTATTTTGGTGACAAGTAAGTCAAAATTGGCCGGGTTTTGTTTACTGTTGTATTTTTTAGTTTATCTTTAACATTTTTGAACTTTTCTTTTTTCTGTTTTAATGATTAATTATGTTTGTTTTAATAAATAATTTGTTTCATAGAGAAAAACAACGGCAAATGTTAAAAGTATAAATTATAGAATGCAAATGTTTCACACCTATTTTACTGTCCATGAGCACGGTTGCCACTTTTGGAGCAAACGCTCCAAAATGGATCTTTTTATTCTCTTTGGAGCGCTAGAGCCTTTCTTTGCCAAATGGAGCTTTTTAAGCAAAGCAAACCATATTTTTCATATGTTCAAAATTATAAAATTAAAATTAAATCGAATTCA
The DNA here is from genome assembly GCA_037044535.1 of Lordiphosa magnipectinata. Lineage (NCBI taxonomy): Eukaryota > Metazoa > Arthropoda > Insecta > Diptera > Drosophilidae > Lordiphosa > Lordiphosa magnipectinata. The sequence continues at coordinate 58,124 of JBAMBO010003858.1, forward strand.
ACCATTAGGTAAGTAAATATCGAGAATAGCCCAATCCTCGTATTTCGAAGTTTTCTACGCTTTCACATAATTCCAACAATTCCAATTTAAATTACAAATAATTCCACCAAGTTTTATGAAAATCGGCCAACTATATAGTATAGCTGCCATACAAAAGATATATCTGAAAAAAAAGTCTTAGCTGGTAAATCTTTTTTGTTTTCAATGCTATCGCTCCCAAACTTGTTACTGATCAATATTATATGCTACCACACAATTCTGCCAAGTTTGATTCGAATCGGATGTCTATAGCATGTAGCTGCCATAGGAACTATCGGTCAAAAAAGAAGCTCTAGTGAGGAAAACTTTTTTGTTTTCCATTGTAGTGTCTTTATACCTTTCAGTTGTGAATATTATAAGTTTCCACACAATTTTGGGGAGTTTTATCAAAATCGGATGAATATATCGTATAGCTGACATATCACAATCTGGCAAACAAATGCTCAAAGTATTGGCGCCATCAAGCTGCAAGGGTATATAAACTTCGGTCGAGCCGAAGTGTGCTTTCCTCTATTTTTAGACTCTGTACCGAAGGTACATAGAGTATATTAAGTTTGTGCAAAAGTATGTAACAGGGAGAAGGAATCATTTCCGACTCTATAAAGTATATATATTCTTGATCAGCATCAACAGCCGATTCGATATAGCCATGTCCGTCTGTCCGTCTGTCCGTCTGTCCGTCCGTCCGTCCGTCCGTCCGTCCGTCTGTATGAACACCTAGATCTCAGAGACTAGAAGAGCTAGAGCAACCAAATTTGAAATGTAGACTCCTATTGTCTGCACGCAGATCAAGTTTATTTCAAATTTTTGCCATGCCCACCCCCGCCCCCACAATAAAAAATGTTGAATAACTCCCACAATTTTTGAGATATCGATCTTAAATTTAAAACTTACATTTATATTTACAACATCTATAAGCCGAGTTAAAAAAATGTTGCATACTTTTCGGCTGTCCCACCTCTGGCACACAGGAAGGCTATTAAACATTTCTTTTCATGAGTAACGGGTATATCGAAGTCGGTTAGAGCCGACTTTAACTTACGCTCTCGTTTTTAGTTATAATTGGATATAATTTAATTGTTGCTATAATTTCAACTCATTTTTAATTTGGTTACCGCATTTTCATAAATGTTAAAAACTACAAAATTCTAAGTCTGTGACGTCACAATGGAATTTTCGTATTGTCAAGCGACGCATTGCACTACCTTCTATTTTTTGTATCATGGTTTGGATTTGGTGATCTCAAAAATCGATTTCAAAAATTAAAATATGAATTTTTTCCGTTGGTACACTTACATTTTAAGCCATATTATTCATATCAATTCAGAAACGTTAGATGAAGTCAATCAAGATATGAAACGAAAAGTAAGAATGTAAGGAAGTGTTGCCAATTATCGGGTAGAACATTGTTGTAAATCGGTTCGAAAACGCAAGAATTTTCCATTTTTAAAAGCATGGAAAAAATATTAAAATATATTATATGTTTTTTCTTAAGTATCGCACTTCTACGAACAAAATTAGGTAAAGAAAATATTAGATCTCCATTTTGAATTGTTAATAAGCTTAAAATGTAATATAGCATACCAATAAATTTTATAAAATTTTTAAATCGATTTTCGAGCTCGGCATTATAAGTTTTAATACACTTGAAAAAGCTCGTTCCAAAGGTTAGCGATTTCGACTAAACTTCGCAGATCAGTTTGAAAACATTTAATTTTAATAATGACCGAGTTTAAGAACGCTAACATTGAAAACAAAAAAGTTTTTCTCACAAACTCAATTTTCGAAAGCTCGTTTTTATGACAGCTACAAGAAGTAGTCATCCGATCCGGTCGGTTCCGACATATTATCAGCGTGCAGCCAAAATAAGATTCTGTGCAAAATTTCAGATCGATAGCTTAAAAACTTAGGGACTAGTTCGCATAGAAACAGACAGACGGACGGACAAAGCTCAATCGACTCAGCTTGTCGTGATGATCAAGAATATACATATATTTCGGTTTTCGGTTTCGATACGGTAAAGATTTTTATTTCGGTATACCGGTACGCACCGGTATCTTTGTACCTTTTTTAATATTGGAAAAATTTAATTCGGAGATAAATCAAAATCATTTTATTCCTGTGTAATAAAACGAATTAAAATTCAACACAAAATTATTTTTTCTGGGAACTTTGTGGAGGATTCTGACCACCAGCTAAGAATGTTTTCATGGTTTCGATAACGATAAAGTGCGAGAAAAGTCTTAATGGAATCCAGTAGCTGTTTTGCTAGAGACGACAAATTTTTTTATATTTCCAATTTACACTGTGCCCAAATGGAATTTCACCGAAAACAAGATTTTCGGCCACCTCCGCTGGTTCCAATATGCGTACAATTTCGCGAACTGAGTCCCACACACTTTCCGGTGCAGAAGAAAGTCCTTATCTGCAGCCGCAAAACTGAAGCAAATGTTTAAAATGTCTTCTGTCTTGAGCTCCAACTCGTGACCAAATCTACGATGCTCCTCTGCAAAGGTAAAACCCCGATACTGTACCGGTACCAACGTTTCGGTTTCGTTCCGGTGCTATCGGTTCCATTAATAACAGTAAACGGTTTTCGGTTCTCAAAAAAAAATATTAGTGTAGGTTCGGGTTCCGGTACTTGATTTGAAACGGTTTATTTCGGTTAACGGATCCGGTACCGGTTCCGGTATTAAGCCCTGGCTATAAAATAGGTTTTTGTTTGACCTTTCTGTGGCAATGACCATATGTTATTTGTGTTTCTCTCAGTGGAAAACACATTGAAAATAAGTAGATTGTGTTATTTTAGACTTCTGCTAATAATATTTAACAACATTCACATAATGAAGAACTTGACATGTAAAACTAAGTTTCGCAGGAGTGCTAGATGAGTTTTTATTTGTTATCTCAGCATACATATTGGCGGTAAAATAAATAACTAATATGCAACTTACTTTTTATTTGAATATCCAACGGGTAAAACGTTCAAGTCGGAAAATTCTTTCCCTTAAAGTTTACTAGAACACGAAAAAATTCCTTAATCGAAAAAATTTTGTGGTGGTGGAATTGTAAATGAAACTGTATTTTACAATTTTAATTTATTGTTGCTAAAAAAAATAAACTCTTATCTTGTCATAATAAATTTATTTATTTAATTACAGGTTGTAAATGCAAGGACTTTGGCAAATGAAGCCAAAAATCGATCAATCGTCCAAAAAATAATTTTACAAATGAATTGTAAATTGGGTGGATCATTATGGACTGTCAAGATACCCTTTAAGAATATTATGATTTGCGGAATTGATTCCTATCATGATGCCAGTCAAAAAGGAAATTCTGTTGCTGGTAAGATATTATATATGTGTATCTGCGTGTTTTTTTTAAAAAATTTTTTTTTAATAATATTATATAACGCAAAGAACTATCAGAGCCACAATTTTAAAGTTTGAACTCAGAGTTTGTATTCTGAAAACCACAATAAGATCCGAGCAAAAACAACATTACTTGGTACATGGTATTTTGCACTCGGGGTACTCGACTACAGCACTCTTACTTGTTCTATATTGATACTGTAATATAAGAATAGTTGGTTGGTTGTGACCTTATTTATGGCTTATATATGATTTTTTTTGACCGGCTCCAGGTCAAGTTTATAAGGGTGATTAGATGTTTCGGGCCGGGGTTGAACCCACGCCTCCCGCACAGTAGGCCAGCTGCACTACACCCGGCCATGTCATGCTTTTGTTCTAATTTTGCGTCATCGTTCTTAAACTCGATCATTATTAAAATTAAATGTTTTCAAACTGAAATCGCTAACCTTTGGACTGAGCTTTCTTAAGTGTATTTAAACTTCGGCACAGACGAAGTTAGCTTTCCTTTCTCGTTTTTGGTTATTTCGAGCACAAAATGTTTTTCAAATATGACAGGCAAATTCTATGAGTTTTTAAAAAAACTGTCCTTATTAAACTGCTATAAGTGAAGTAAAGCCCACGGATGTTATTTCTCACTTATCAGTGGAGTTATTTCACTTTTGAAAATATAACAGCGCCCGTGGGCTGAAGCGTAAACAACATAGTTTTTGTTTGCTCTGAATATGTCATTTTTTCTGCTTTCATTTGAAGAAAAATGCAGCTAAAGGCCATCGAATGCTGTAAGAAGCTAATGGGGAACATTCTCCAAATGGGAAGTCCTATCCCACCCGCTGTAAATCTCATTTGTTTTCGTCGATGACGCATGCCCTTGAGGATCAGCAATTTCGTTCTTTTTAAGATCTCCAAAATTGGATCTTTTCGTGGATCGCATCAAAAGTAAATTTGCAAAGTAAGTTAATTTGCCAGAAAGATAGCAAAAATTAGAGGATAGCGATGGACAATACTTTGAAATATGAATTTGTAAAAAATTGTTCATAATAAAGCGTCAAACTTGAAAAAAAAATACCTAAACTTTTTTGTACAGGTTATATAAGGTTGTCAAAAAAGTCTTGCGGTATTTTTATTGAATTTTCAATTGTTCATAAAATTGGTTATAATAATGCGATTTAAGTCAAATATGCGCCGTTTTGTTCGATGACGAGTTCCCAACGAGATGCCAACTTCATAATGCCCCTCTTATAGAAGCTCGCTTCCCTATTGGCAAACGAGAGCGTAAGTTAAAGTCGGCTCTAACCGACTTCGATATACCCGTTACTCATGGAAATAAATGTTTATTAGCCTTCCTGTATGCCTGAGGTGGGTCAGCCGAAAAGTATGCAACATTTTTTAACTCGGCTATTTATTATCCGCCAGATATTAATAGACATTTGTCAATTACTAAATCCAACATAAATGACTCCAAATTCATCACGATAAACAGATCAGACAACAAAACTTTTGAAAACGTCGGTCAAGCCCGACTATTACATACTCTGCACCCTTAATGTCGCAGCTCGAATTTGGTCACGAGTCAAACGGCCAGTTAACACACAACGCACAACGCAGTGCGCTCTCTAAGTCTCTCTCTCTCTCTCTCTCTCTATCTTTCTCTCTCTCTCACTAAGATTGCTGCTGAACGCAATGCTTAGGTTATGGGTGGGGTGGGTGGTGGGTGTTAACTGACCGTTTTTTGCTCATAACTTGAATATCGTTCATCCGATCTTTATCATTCCTTCAGCAAATCGATAAACAATTTTGAGTACTAGATATCTCTAGAAAGTACGAACCATCTATCATCAAAACTGTAGGAGATATAACGTTTTTTCCAAATTGCGGGGGCGTGAGGGGGCGTGGCAAAAATTGAAAATAAACTTGATCTGCGTGCAGACAATAGGAGTCTACATTTCAAATTTGGTTGCTCTAGCTCTTCTAGTCTCTGAGATCTAGGTGTTCATACAGACAGACGGACAGAAGGACAGACGGACATGGCTATATCGAATCGGCTGTTGATGCTGATCAAGAATATATATACTTTATATGGTCGGAAATGATTCCTTCTGGCTGTTACATACATTTGCACGACTTTAGTATACCCTTTTACTCTACGAGTAACGGGTATAAAAACTCGGAGAGCCAATTTTCACAGGACTCTCTTGTGGCCAACTTCCGACTACCAAGCTCGTTCGCCATGGACAGAAATAGGTGGTAATCACTTGGTGCGAGATCCGGACTATACGGTGGATGCAAAAGAACCTCCCATCCGAGCTCCCGGAGCTTCTGGCGCGTCACCAAAGGTGTGTGTGGCCTGGCGTTGTCCTGATGGAAGACAATTCGGCCTCTGTTGATCAAAGATGGACTCTGCATGAGTGCTGCATTCAAGCGGTCCAGTTGTTGGCAGTACAGGTCCGAATTGAGCGTTTGGCCATAGGGGAGCAGCTCATAGTGGATGATTCCCTGCCAATCCCACCAAACACACAGAAGAACCTTCCTGGCCGTCAATCCAGGCTTGGCCACCGTCTGGGCAGCTTCACCGCTTTTCGACCACGACCGTTTGCGCTTCACGTTGTCGTAAGTGACCCACTTTTCATCGCCAGTCACCATCCGCTTCCTAAACGGGTCGATTTTGTTGCGATTCAGAAGCGATTCGCATGCATCCATACGGGCAAAAAGGTTTTTTTGCGTCAAGTCGTGTGGCACCCATACATCGAGCTTCTTTTTGAATCCAAGCTTCTTCAAATGGTTTATAATGGTTTGATGACTCATGCCCAGCTCTTGGCCTATGCTACGGCTGCTACTATGCCGGTCTCTTTCGATCAATTCAGCGATTTTATCGCAATTTTCGACGACAAGCCTCCGGACCGTGGCGCATCTTCGATCACCTCTGCACCAGAACGAAAACGTTGAAACCATCGTTGTGCGGTGGAAATGGAAACTGTATCGGGTCCATAAACTGCACAAATTTTATTGGCAGCATGAGATGCATTTTTGCCTCTATCGTAGTAGTACTCTAAAATATGCCGTATTTTCTCTTTATTTTGCTCCATGTTTGCGACGGTATAACTCACGAACGACTAAAAACAAACAACAATAAATCAAACACGTGTTAGCGCGTGAAAAGAGCTTTCCAAAAAGCTCTAGCGTGAACCGATGCGACGAATACAACTAGAACTACGCGCTTGCAAAGACAAGCTTGCGGAAATGCCGCAAGACTTTTTTACTTTATAAATCATTATCCTTGCAAATGGTTTTAAGAATTACTCTGCTACTCATAGAAAGAAAACATTTTTTCTAGATCAGCATGACGAGCAGGTTTGACAAAATTCTGTCCTTTAGTCGTCTGTTTCTATTCTATCTTCTCCTTAAGTTTTAACTCTGAAAACTATTGAGTTGTCAAGCAACTCATGTCGGCTTTTTTGATGACGTTAGGCCAAAAATTTAAATTAAAGATGGTGGCCAAGGGTTAAATATCATAGTAGTAGTAGTTTCCTAGAAACCGTCAGCCGTTTACAAACTTATATTTAACCTAAATTAATTTTATAATTATTTAAGTATTTTTCAACTAGTTGTTAGGACGAAACAGGCGTAAGGCGTGAGACAGTTAGTTGGCTAGCATCCGCCAGTTTCTCCCGTTCATCCACTTGAGTGTATTCTCGCTTATTAGCTCAGGCTCTGTAGATGTAAGGTCCGAACCTCGAGCAGTATCGGGCAGATTGCGCTGAGTGTTCGACGCCTTCCTTTACCTATACACTCAGAGAAAAAATAGAGAATTTCACTCTTCAATCAAGAGCATTCGTTCTCAAAAGTACGATAAGAGTGAAAATTCATAATCCAAGAGCGAAATTCTTGATCCAAGGGTAAATTTTTGATCCCGACATTCCTGATTTAAGAGTTTCAGCAGCAAAAAGAATATTTGGGGTGGGGGTATGAGAGTCACGACAGACCCGACCCGATCGACGTGGTCCGTCTCCCTCCCCCTCCCACTCCCCATTATCAACCAACCAACCACCACCCAAACTTTGTTTTAAACTGTGATTGATTTTGAGATAGCCACATATATTTTTTTTGTTTACTTTTCTGGGACTTGAACTCGGTACCACGAAAGACTGATACACAGACAGGCGACGGGCAGCTTAGCCCACTCGACTATAATCCATTATATAATTAAACGAGCGGACGAAAACACACTTATAATTAAACGCAGTTGCCTTTCGTACGCATCGCACAACGACAAACTGCGCATGCGCTCTCTCTCTCTCTGCGATAGCGAGTCCAACGCTATTCTCTCAACGACAAACTGCGCATGCGCTCTCTCGGCGAGAGCGAGTCCAACGCTATTCTCTCAAAGTTAAAGTTGCCCTCACTCCCCTTGCCTATAAAAAAAAAACAAATTAAGAACGTTTAGAACGAATTTATCTCGATTCCAAGAGCGAAATTCTTGAAAATGCAAGAATGACTAAGTTTTTTTCAAGAGCGTTCTTACTCAAATTATTCGTTCTAGTTTTTTCTTAGTGTAGATTATAAAGGTTATTTATTGTGTTTGTCCGCGTGCGATGCACAGGTAGTGTGTGTGCCTGCTGGTGCGGGAGATGTGGGTTCTATCCCGTCTCGGAACATATTTAAAAAAAATTTTTTCGTTAAAAATTTTACACATTCGGTCTCCTTTACCAGCTATTTGCGCCAGCTTTGAAGTAACTTTTGGGCTGTAAAGCCAAGTATTTTTATTAAACCCTTGCCGAGGGTATATTAAAATTGTCCAGATGTTTGTAATGAATAGAAAGAAGCATCTCCGACCACATAAAGTATAGATATTCATGATCAGCATGACGAGCTGTGTTGATTTAGCCATGTCCGTCTGGTCATTGTCCATCAATATCAAGGCAACAAAATTAGACTGTTTTCAGTTTTATGAAGGTTTGGTTTGCTTAAAATGCATATTTTTACCCTTTAAAGAATGAAGAATACCCCAACTTAAAATTGATTGTTTTTTTTTTTGCACATTTTTCAAGTAGTGTTTTGAGTGATTTTTCCTTCATCGATTAGTCATTCAATAATATAATTTCTTGGATCCAAAAATTCATCGTGTTAGATATAAGAAGGGGAAAAGGGAAGAGGTAGGTATGAGGAGGGATGATGGTGGGAAGAGGGCAGGACGAAGGGAGAAAGGTTGGAAAGAGGAGGGGGAAGAGGAGTTCATTGTTCCCTGGACGTTCGATGTCAAAAAATTGTGATTTTGACTGGCCTCCGAGTTTACCAGATTTGACGCCTCCAGACTTCTTTTTGTGGAGATATTTGAAATCAGCGGTTTACTACAAGCCAAGGACCCTGAAAGACCTGAAAAACAATATCCGCTAAGAAATAGACGCCATTCCGGCCGATAACGGTAACGGCGGGTGGGAAGTGGGTGGTAATTGGAGGGAAAACCCAACAGCAAAGTCGTAACGGAAAAAAGGCAAAGTGGTAAGATTCTGAATTCAAACCGATGTATGTAAGATTCGCTTTGTGGGCTCTACGGGAGACACAAATTAAAAAGGCTATACTGATAGCGGCGCAGCGAAGTGCGACGGGTGCTAGTAAAAGAACGTATAGGCTGAATATACAATATTTTGAAAAAAAAAAAACTAATCTTAAAAAGGAGTCGAACTATTTTTTGATTACGTTTGATTATTTTTTGGTAATTTCCAATAATCCCAATTATTTTTTCATTATTTCTGATCGTAATCAATTAGTAATCAAATTTTTTTCCAGAGATTATATAATCATGACGATTCTTTTAAATATTTGATCTAATTGATTACCAATCGTAATCCCAGCTATGGGAAAAACACAACCGGCTGCAGAATGTCTGAAATAATGATTCAGATGAAAGACAATAAAACCCACGCACTATCTGCTACAGCTCCAAAGAAGAGAATGTAGACTGCTTATGGGCATAAGCGCTCGTGCGAAGAAGCTAGGCATAACGATTACATACAGTAAAAGATCTACACACTCTATGAATCGCTTCTCTGGCAAAGGCGGCCAAGGCCTCAAACAAATATTGGAATTCTCCAAAACTACAAGAATCCTGCTGCATTTATAAATAACAAACACACGGCCTCATTGTTTATGTGTGGAACGCACCTCCTACCTGGTTCTAGCAGACGTGCAAAAGTATAATTTGTCATAGAAATAGATTGGTTCTTTTGTGTAAATTACCATGGACAAAACTATTATATTTTGTAATCCTTACTTTACTATACTTTTAAATGTAAAAGCACTATATTCATTGCAAATCGAACTTCATTGACGTTAAAATTTATGTTTTAAATAATATATTTCAGCATTCGTAGCATCGCTTAACTCAACATATACACACTGGTATAGTAAAGCTGTTGTTCAGACCAAAAGAGAAGAAATTGTGAATGGACTCACATCATCCTTTGAAGCCGCACTCAAAACATATGAGAAACGAAACGGCAAACTCCCGGAAGGCGTAATTATTTACAGGTAATATTTTATAATACAACATTAATATTTTTATATTTTAATTATATTTTTTATATTTCAATATTTAATGCAGCTTCGCTCGCTTTGGTGTATGTAGATTAGGCAGGTTTAAAATTTTTTTTAACGGGACACCTTTCCATTTTAATGTACTACGTTACAGAACTGTACTTGAATTACCATTACCATTACCATTTTTCAGATAATTAAAAACAGTTCCTGATTAAGATTTTTTAAAAATCGTAATTTTAACTATTACAAAATTTAATACTCTTACAATTACTTGAATAATTGTGCCTGTAAAGTGGGATTATTGAGTAGTTTTTGTTGAAAAGTTAATTTATTCATGAATTTTAAGGTGTAAAATGAACTTATTTTTAAGCTCAATTATCACATTCATAGTTTATAATACATGTTTTTATACTCTGTATCGAAGGTACACAGAGTATATTAAGTTTGTGCAAAAGTATGTAACAGCCAGAAGGAATCATCCCCGACCCTATTACGTATATTTATTCTTGATCAGCATCAACAACCGAGTCGATATAGCCATGTCTGTCCGTCCGTCCGTCTGTCTGTCCGTCCGTCCGTATGAACGAAGAGATCTCAGAGATGGTAAGAGATAGAGGTTTGACATGTATGGGACATATATTTCTTATACTTGCAGGCAGATCAAGTTTATTTTCAATTTTTGACACGCACCGTCCAGCCCCCGCAATTTGGAAAAAAACGTGTATCTTCCACAGTTTTGATGATAGGATGGTTTGAACCTTCTAGGGATATCTAGTAATCAAAATTGGTGTTAACTGGCCGTTTGACTCGTGAGCAAATGCGAGTGTAAGAGTGCAGAGTATGTTATAGTCGGGTTGGACCGACTTTCTTTCTTGTTTTTGTTTGAAAATAACATTTTTATATTATCCATTCAATTTATGTTGGCCTTCATTACAACTAATTTTTCAAACGAAAAATCAGAAAGCGAATGGCGTCTTCAGTCGTGTATAATATATGCGAATTAAAAAATTCTTTAACTGGGGCTGAAGATCTTAGTGGCGTGTTATACTTGATCGGTATCTCATTAAGCATTGGATATTTTTCAATCATTTCGAAAGTGGTCGACGGATCAAGCAAATATCTTCTTCGAGTTTTATTACAGATAGTGGCGTCGAAGCGTTGGATTTTATCTAAAACTTTCTTATGATCTACACCTATTTACCCGTCGATTTACCCGTCTTCGTGTCAATCTAAACTTATATCAGAATTTTGCAAATGTTTAAATTTCTTTAAACCGATTGACCAACACCCTGCTATTAACCCGTCTTTAATTGCCAACTATTAAATCTTCATGATAATCTGAACTTATTATAAAATTTTGTATATATCCGGATTTTTTGGACCGCTTGATCTTGACCCATCAATTTACCCGTCTGCATTATAGTCTAACACATACAAAATTTTTGAAAGTTTCGCGACTTTTTGGACCGTTGGATCTAAACATTTACGCCGCTACAATTACCATCTTATTGCCAATCTTAAAGATTCCCAAAACTCATAAAAAATTCAAAAAAAAAAATAAAATCAGCTCAAATAATAATTTAGGAAATTTCGCGAATTTTTTGAGTTTGGTCTACACTTCCTTTCACTTCCCGTCCACTATTGCCGTCTATTAAGTCTTCATAATAGTCTGGTCATATGAAAAAATTGCAAATTTCGCTATTCTTTTAACAGTTCGATCTACACCTCCCATTTACCCGTCTACATTGCCATCCATCAAATTTTCATAATAATAGATCATACGAAAAATAGCGCTTTCGTAAATACTCAAATGAAAAATAATATTCAAATAAAAATTTGGCAAATTTCGCGGTTTTTGGATTATAATTAGCTCATATTTTAATCGTTCGGTCTACAACTTCTATTTAACCGTCTATATTTACATATTATATTTTTCATATTTATACCCGTTACTCGTAGAGCATTGCGTTCAGCAGAAGCAATCTTAGTGAGAGAGAGAGAGAGAGAGAGAGAGAGAGACTTAGAGAGCGCACTGCGTTGTGCGTTGTGTGTTAACTGGCCGTTTGACTCGTGACCAAATGCGAGCTGCGACATTAAGGGTGCAGAGTATGTTATAGTCGGGCTTGACCGACTTTCTTTCTTGTTTAGTGTAGTTTGGATTTATGATACAATAAATACAAGGTAGTGCAAACACTTGCTCCATTACGCATGCGCATAACTTTGTGGGTCTGTGACGTCATTTTAAAAATTAATCTTAGGTTGGGAATTTCAATTTTTATACCCGTTACTCGTAGAGTAAAAGGGTATACTAAAGTCGTGCAAATGTATGTAACAGCCAGAAGGAATCATTTCCGATCATATAAAGTATATATATTCTTGATCAGCATCAACAGCCGAGTCGATATAGCCATGTCCGTCTGTCCGTCCGTCCGTCCGTCTGTCCGTCCGTCTGTCTGTATGAACACCTAGATCTCAGAGACTCGAAGAGCTAGAGCAACCAATTTTGAAATGTAGACTCCTATTGTATGCACGCAGATCAAGTTTATTTCAAATTTTTGCCACGCCCACCCACGCCCCCACAATAGAAAATGTTGAATAACTCCCACAATTTTTGAGATATCAAATTCAAAACGTAGATTTATATTCGCAACATCTATAAGCCCTCCAATTTTCATCAAGATCGGATGATAAATAGCCGAGTAAACAAAATGTTGCATACTTTTCGGTATGCCTCCATACGCCACCTGAGGCATACAGGAAGGCTATTAAACATTTGTTTCCATGAGTAACGGGTATATCGAAGTCGGTTAGAGCCGACTTTAACTTACGCTCTCGTTTTTAAATATATGCATTTAAACAGAAATGTCATGTGAAAAAGTATGTTTTTTTTTTATATTTTCTTAGGGAACGAATAAAATTGAACTAATGTTATCCAATCTTACATTTATTCATAACCCATTTCGAAATATTCGGATTAACGGCCAATTTTTCTAATTTCGACATTAATATTGCATTTTTTTTTTTGATAAAAGTGCCTTTAGATTTTTTTTTTCCTTTGATATCTGAAATCTTTGAGGGTACAAATGGTCAAAAAAGAATGCACTAGAAACCATGAGAAACTATGTGATTGCAATAAACTTAAAGTTTTTCTTCTCATTAAGGCCTGTTCTGAGAAGCGCGGAAAATTTAGCTCGCTAAATTGTACATAATAAATTTAGCATCCACATAAATTATTAGTGAGCCCATATATAAGTCAAAGAGACCAAATACAGAAACGGCCACACTGGTAGTCAGCTGTTTTGATTTGTTTACAAACAAAAGTTGAAAGTGTTTTTTTTTCAAAAATAGTTTAATTAAGCTGCGCAACAGGAACACAGATATGTATGTTGATGGAGGTAGCGGCATCAAATTCGGGTTCAAGGCGTTGGGCGAGGATCAAATTATTGCCCGTTTGAGACACACTTGGAGTAGGTGCAGATCGAGGAGGAGGCCACAAGTCTATTTTACGGATATTGGGAGATGATATGCGTCCTGCCATCGTCTTAATGGGGTCGAGCATGTCGTCAGCAAGGCTGATCTGTTTGAGATGTCGGGCATAATCCCGGACTACTACTTGAAGAATTATTTGGGAGTCTGCCGTTCGGGCAACTGTAATCGTTTGGAGAAGTTTGTACAAGAGATTGGGTCATCGGCCTACAGTGTGGGTCAGCTAAAGCAGTTTGTGGAGTACATAGTGCTTCATGTGGCCCTGACGAATGCCCAGATATGCGACAACATGGGGGGTAGTAGCACTTTTGAAGCTTGATTCAAAGTTGGTTGAATATGCATTTCTTTGTAGGAATGCTGCTATCGTCTCCAGGACGGTATGGCACTCCAGTGCTGATTTCGTAACTTTCTTGGGCTGATTTGTGGCCCTTAGCTAATAGTTTCCTCGCGATTGAATCTCTCGGTGCGTTTTCTTTTGGGTTCATGTTTCCCGTGCATTGTTGATTTTGACGTCAAAAAAATGAGCTGCTTATATTTCCGCCATGGCATCAGCTGTTCATTCAATCCACTCACGACCCACACCGCTATCGATACGTCAACTATCGATAGGCCAATTGTCTATTTATTTAGCGCGTCTCAGAATACAGAAACAAAATTTCGCCGCGGAAAGTTTCCGCCACTGTTTTTTTTTATATGGAGTGCGTCATAAAAATTTATTTTCCGCGCTTCTCAGAACAGGCCTTTATACTGGAAACCACATAAAAAGTATGATGGAACAAAATGTCGCATGCGACATGTCGCGTGCGAAAGTGATTAAAATTAAAAAAAAAATTAACTACTTAATATTTTTGAATCAAATAAAAAACATTTTTAAGATACATCAGTGCATAATATTTTAAAATTAGTCGCATTAAAATATTCCTTCTGGATCCGCTGAAATCAGTGTTTGAACTGCTCGCCTTGAAAGTGACTTCTGTTTTTGTCGCATGCGAATGCATGGGTTTTTTGTAATTATCTTGAAAACGAAAGATTGCCCAAAATCAATTTTAGCACCAATTATAGTGCTAATCAAGAGCTATAAGTTTCGCCTCTTGTCAAAATAAAATAATGTTTTGGCATATACTTTTCTTCACTTTCAAAGCGTACGAATGTCGCATTCGACATTTGAGAATTGCCCATATATGATCTACGCAATAATACCTTTCAGTTGATGTATAATATGTATGGCATTTTAATGGAAGCCACATAAAAAGTATGATGGAACGAAATGCCGCGTGCGACAGTGATTTAAATTAAATTAAAAATAAACTACTATATTTTTGTATCAAATAAACATTTTTAAGATACATCAATGTAGAATATTTTAAAATTAGTCGCAATAAAATATTCCTTCAGGTTCCGCTGAAATCAGTGTTTGAACTGTCCGCCTTGAAAGTGACTTCTATTTTTGTCGCATGCGAATGCATTGGTTTCTTGTTATTATCTTGAAAACGAACAATTGCCCAAAATCAACTTTGGCACCAATTACCCAGCACCTTTTGTAAAAATTAAATAATGTTTTTGCATATGCTTTTTTTCACTATGAATGCGTACGAATGTCGCATTCGACATTGGAGAAATGCCTATAAGTATTTTGCATATTTTTCATATTCATTGTCTATTTGTACATATGCAAAATATTCAAAATTATCATATATTGAATATGCCGTTTTTAATGTAATGTGGTTTATTTAATTAGTATAAACCCTGGTTTTCACCTAAATCTACCTTCATTTAAAAAAAACCATAAAATCCGATGTCTAGTCATAAATCAATTAAATGATTGCTATTATTAGCTTGGTTTTTGTTACCTTTATCATCAAAAAATTAAAATTGTTGTTTTCCAAACTGTATTTGTAAAAAATCATAATTTTCACCTGTAAATACATAATAATTCAACATATCAACAACAATTACTCAATAATCCCACTTTATAGGTACAATTATTCAAGTAATTGTAAGAGTAATTATATTTTGTAATATTCACTGAATAATCGTAATTCCAAGTTACAATTACGATTATTAAAAAATTATGAGGAATTGTCATTATATGAAAAATTGTATGGTAATGGAAAGTAATTAAATACGGTAAGTAATAACGGTAATTACAGATCTGCTACGTTAGATAGAAATTGCATTTTTTTTAATTTACCAAAATTGTATATGGGGTTTAGTGACCTGGTTTTTGATTTTAGTCAAAGTTACAGGTGGCTCGAGGTCTTTGGTTGAGTATAAATCTTAATAACCAATACAAATCAACAGATATTAATTACAACATTTTTGGAATGGCAATTGGGTATGTCCGTACAACGATCACTGTTTCGAGAATAACCAAATTCTCTCATCAGCGGACTTGTTTTGCTGTTCACACTTCAAACAACCATCCAGTTAGTATTTAAGCCTGTTTCAATCGGCGAATAAAGACATATGAATTCCTAATGTTGTAAATTCGCTGCCCGAACTTCGGCTATGGTTTGAAGGTGTTTGTTTACCAATTTGTTGTAATTAATTTTGCTGTCGGGCCACCTCGTATGTTGCAGTACTTCGCTGCGTACTCTCAGGTACTACACTGGACTTCCCCGTTAGTCACGAGATTTTCGATCGTCCCCCTTGAATAATTAATAATTTCTTATGAGTCTTATAACTAATTTTAAATACAATGTAGTATTTGTACACTATATTACCTATATGAATTCGGTTATTACAAGTTTCCTAAAGCTAATTGCAGTCTCCAAGTAGTTCTTAAGTTAAACCCAATTTTCATCACCCTGACAGTTTCGTGTTTTTATTATTTCCTCCTCGGTAAGCATAGGTTTTTATACTCTGTACCGTACGTACACAGAGTATATTAAGTTTGTGCAAAAGTATGTAACAGGGAGAAGGAATCATTTCCGACCTTATAAATATTTTCTTGATCAGCATCGACAGCCAAGACAATATAGCCAAGTCCGTCTGACTGTCTGTTTGGTATGGAACAAATATTTCTATATACTTTCAGGCAAATCAAGTTTGTTTTCAGTTTTTGCACAGGCACCAACCACCAACAATTATGATGGGTGCTAAGTTTGTTTCAGATAGCTTTAAAACTGACGGAGGAGATATCATAGAAACAGACGGATAGACGGACATGGCTATATCAACTCAGCTGGTTATGCTGATCAAGAATATGTATACTTTATTTGGTCGGAGATGCTTCCTTCTATTCGTCACAAACCGTCCGTCCGCATGAATGAAGAAATCTTAGAGATAGTAAGAGAAAAGATATAGGTTTGACATGTGCGGGACATAAGCTTGCAGGCAGATCAAGTTTGTTATCAATCTTTGCCACTACCTCTCCTGCCCCCGTAATTTGCAAAAAACGTCATATCACCCACAGTCTTGCAGATAGATGGTTCGTAGGTTCTACGGATACTTTGTAATCAGTATTATTTATCGATTAATTTTTTTTCATTGTTTTCTTTCAGAGATGGTGTTGGAGACGGCCAGCTTAACCTATGTTCAAAATATGAAATTCCACAATTTGAGGCTGTATGTGGCAGTCAGGTTAAAATCACATTTATTGTAGTTCAAAAGCGAATAAATACTCGTTTTTTTTCGGTAAGTGCACATATACTTAGTAACGCAACTTAAAAAATTTAAAAGACGAATAACAGGCAAGTTCTCATTACCACTACTTTTTGAAAAGTTAAACTTAATCAATTCAGTCTCGGTTTAATTTTTCGTTTCTGAATGATCCTAGCAAGCAATATGTGCGTTTTCTGACACTTTTTTATGAGCATTCACCGTCATAATGTGCACAAAAAACAGCCCGGAATGAGCGTTTATATACTCTCCCATCAAGCATTTTATGAAATTTCTGATCACATTCGAGTCTTTTTCGAGTCCTCAGTCTGACTAAAATTGTCATAAATGCACTCGTTTTCTGATCATAAATGACACTTTTGTCTGGAGAAAATGATACCCTAGCCGCGATTCTTCATGAAGAGTCGTTTTTAACCCGTTTTTCTGATCAGTTTTGATTCATTTTCGAGTCGTTTTTTAATGAATCACATTTTGCGCAAATGCACGAGTCATTTTCGGGTCTTCCTTAAATCGCACATGAAACTAATCTATTTTTATACCCTTGTCTACCGGTTAACGTTTTAATCGGTTCGGTACCTGGTTGGCTATATTAAAATTGTCCAGATGTTTGTAACGCATAGATGGAAGCACCTCCGACCACATAAAGTATATTTATTCTTGATCAGCGCGACGAGCTGAGTTGATACAGCCATGTCTGTCTGTCCGTCTGTTTCTATGCTATCTCCTCCGTCCGTTTTAAAGCTATCTTAACCAAACTTTGGACGAAGTCTTTTGGTGCAAATACGCTGCACATTTGTCGGAACCGGCCAGATCGAATGACTATAGCATATAGCTGCCATAGCAACCATCGGTCGAAAATGTTGTTTTAGTGAGAAAAACTTTTTTGTCTTCAACGCAGACGTCCCCGAACCTTGTACTTACAAGTTTTCTATGCTTTCACATAATTCCACCAAGTTTGATAGGACAACTATATAGCACAGCAGCCATAGAAATTAGGTGTAGAATATGTATATAGGAGGCCTTGTCAAAAATGTGTACATTTGGCCGAATGTGGAATCGGGATACTAATTTATAAAAATCATACAAGCTACAAGGGTATATAAATTTCGGTCGAGCCGAAGCTAGCTTTCCTCTATTTTTAATCATCAAATGGGCTCGAAAAAGACTCGCCAAGTTGAGGAATCACCTAATGATCTTTCAAATGCTAGGTGGGTCTGTACTAAAGGTACACAGAGTATATTAAGTTTGTGCAAAAGTATGTAACATGGAGAAGGAATCATTTCCGAAACTAAATTATATATATTCTTGATCAGCATCAACAGCCGAGTCGACATAACCATGTCCGTCTGTCTGTCTGTCCCTCTGTATGAACGCACAGATCTCAGAGATGGTTAGAGATAGAGGATTGACATATATGGGACATATACTTCTTATACTTGCAGGCAGATCAAGTTTAGTCAAGTTTTTTGTCACGCCTCCGAAATTTGGAAAAAAGTCATATCTTCCACAGTTTCGTAGATAGGTGCTTCTTACCTTCTAGAGAAATTTAGTTATCAATAATATTTATCGATTTTCTGAAGGAATGATAAAGATCGGATGAACGATACTCAAGTTATCAGCAAAAATAGGGGCGGAGGTGGGCGTGTCAAAAATTTGAAATAAACTTGATCTGGGTGCAGACAATAGGAGACTACATTTCAAATTTGGTTGCTCTAGCTCTTTAGTCTCTGAGCTCTAGGTGTTAGAGGTGGCAAAAAATCGATTTCAGGGCATCGATTTTTACAAACTTGATACACACTTGACAACGCATAGAAGCAATCATCTCCGACCTTTGTCCCTCCGTCTGTCTGTTTCTACGCAAACTAGTCTCTCAGTTTTTAAGCTATAGAGCTGAAATTTTGCACAGAGTCTTCTTTTGGCTGCACGCTGCTAATATGTCGGAATCGGATCGGATGACTACTTCTTGTAGCTGCCATAGAGACGATCGTTCGAAAAATTGTTTTTTGTGAGAAATACTTGTTTGTTTTCAATGTTAGCATTCTTAAACTCGGTCATTATTAAAATTAAATGTTTTCAAACTGATCTGCGAAGTTTGGTCGAAATCGCTAACCTTTGGAGCGAACTTTTTCAAGTGTGTTAAAACTCCGGCACAGACGAAGTTAGCTTTCCTTTCTCGTTTAGTAACATTTTAGCAAAAACATCGATTAAAATCGTTTTTTAAATTTCACTGTCTTAATTGACTAAGATTTTAAATATTTGTCACAATCGAAATCAAAATCAAATTTATTTTTTGTATTCAACAAGAAGCACATCAACATTAATTGGTCTAAAAATTTGCGCAAGTATTATTAAATTTTATTCAAATAACATGATTACTCTTTCCAACACGCTATTGAGCAAACTGATTTGGGAGCTTGATGCTTTTCAAAAAATTGTGTCATCAGTGGAAGTGTATATATATGGAAGGGTATACTAAAGTCGTCTATGTAACAGACAGAAGGAAGCATCTACGATGTCATAAAGTATATGAATATATTATTGATCAGCATCAACAGCAGAGTCAATATAGCCCTGTCCATCTGTCTGTATTGGTTATTCAATTATATTTCAAATTTTTGCCACGCTCCCTCCTGAATAAGTCGCACAATTTTGAAGATATTGATCAAATTTGAATCTCACATTTATATATCCAATATCTATAATCTGTAAAGAGATCTTTTATAAAGATCAGATAAAGAGACCAAAAATCCACTTTTTCATATCATTTATCATATATTTGGAATCAGCATGCGCTGTCTGATGACAATGTTAATAAATTAACAAAACTTAAAAAATGGTCCACATTTATTCTTCTAACACTCCACAAACACCAATATTTTAGAATTTAAAATAATATAATTGAATTTGACTTCTTTTTCAAACTATTTATAATTTTGTTCTTATCCTAAGAACAAGTTTTACCGGCGGCGCTTCTCCAAGTAGTGGTAAAACTTTTTCCGATTTAAATCGATTCCCAAAAATTATATCGATGTTTCACAAACATGGAAAAATCGATTCTTGAATCGATATATCGATGTTTTTGCCAGCTCTACTAGGTGCTCATACAGACAGACGAACGGACGGATATGGCTATATCGACGCTGATCAAGAATATTTATATTTTATATGGTATGAAATGCACGACTTAAGTATACCCTTTTTACCCTACGAGTAACGGGTATAAAAACCAATAACCAATGCCAATATCATTTATAGTTTTTCTGTAATTCAATTTTTAGCGAGGAATTCGCCTGGTCTAGCGTTTTTTTTATTTCACAATAAAAATTTTTTTGATAAGCCACACTAATCTTAAAAGCAAATTGCGTAAAAGTCCCCAAAAACTAAGTGGCAGCTTTGCTGACCTAGTTCTTGCACTCGGAACCGAAATTGTACACCGGTACAATGTTTACGTTCTTTTCGATTCCAAGAATATCGGGTTTCGGATACCAGTATATGTACAAAAAATTAAAAATATTGGTTCAGGGTCCGGATCTGAGTTTTAATCGGTTCTTTTCGGTATACGGTTCCGGTTCCGGTTTATTCCCTGGTAACAGGTATATCCAAGGCGCTCCGACTTTAACTTTCGCTCTCGTTCTTTTGATATTCTGGTTCGAGTAGTCCGGTAAAGTATGGAGGATCTATATTAATTTTTTGATTAAAAAGCCCAAAACTTTAGCCGAGGTCAGAAAAGATGTTAAAAGCAAAGCCTCCTCCTAATAGGAAGTTTCTCACAAATGCTAATAAACTTGTAGCAATCTGAATGTATTCTCCTAAATCGGACGGAGGCTTGATTAGGATTAACCATTTTTATACCCATTACTCGTATAGTAAAAAGGGTATACTAAAGTCGTGTAAATGAATGTATGAACAGGCAGAAGGAATCATTTCCTCCGACCCTATAAAGTATATATATCCTAGTATATTAAAGTATATATATACTAGTATATTAAAGTATATTCATTCATAAAGTATATTCATCCACAGCTCTCAGACAGCTCTAGATCTCAGAGACTAGAAGCGGTAGAGCAACCAAATTTGAAATGTATACTGCTATTTTCTGCAGAGATCAAGTTTGTTTCAAATTTTTAACACGCCCGGGGTGCGACCGATAAGGGAAAAAAGGGGTGCAGCCTAAAGTCTGGGATTTGGAAATTTCCTTTATAATTGGATAGATTACTTCAGAACAGACTGATCTGGCCCAATGTTGGGTTATTTTTATGCCCTTTCCTTGAGATATCTATAAAAATCCTTTTTTTGGGAGCAATGTTGGGTTATTTTTATGCCATGTCCTTGAGATATCGTCAAAAATCCATTTTTTAAAAGCCTTTTTTAAAAATTCCAACATCTCGGGAGCCAGAGTAGCTAGAGACAAGAAATAAATTGCCAGTAATAGCGAATTGATCAAAGTTTTTGAAAAATTTCTGTCATAAACTTTAAAAACATTTTTCTGTATAAATAAAAGAAAAAGACTTTTCCTGGAATTTCCCCCAACCTTAAAGCCAATTAACTAAAAGTTTAAAAAAAAAAGAAGATACGCATCATAGAGAAAAATTCAAAAAGATATGTGTACTCTGATTAAAACTATGATCGCTTACAAAAACAAATGATGGTTTCAGACGAAACGTGTATTGCCATCGGTTGGGATTGCTACTTTTAAATACTTGAGATACAGTGAAAGATTTGTTGGTCCTAGAAAGCGATCAACTGGTCTTAATTTTCGATGGCACTTACGTACGGTACCAAAAGAGCAGCAACAATGAATATCAACGGAAATCCTATTGGGTACAGAAGAAAACCCATTTATGAAAGCCCTTTACCATTTGTACCACAAATGGATTCGTTCTTGACATATGCGGTCCGTTTTATGGAAAAGAAATCGATGGATGCTTCAATTATAAAAAAAAATTCTTACCAACACTAATTTAATGAGGCTTTTGTGACCAAAGGGAAAAGATCTCAACTGGACACCTAAAAAGCAAATGAGTTTCGAAAAATCACCAAAATAAAAGGTGGGTTGTCGAAGCCGTTCATGGAGCAATTGCTCAAAAATATAAACTTTTGCATCACAATTTGGACAACAAATATCTAAACAAAGTTGGCGATATATTCAGAATCGCTGGGTATCTCAACAAAAAGTTTGGAAATGGGTTGAACTCAGATAAAGAATTAGGAAGCAGAATACTTTCTCATTTTAATCATCGTATGAAAGCGCCGAGTACTTTGTCTGAAGAAGTTGAGAAAGAGCGTAACAACCGAAGAAGAAGTTTCTTAAGTCCAATAATAATACATCATCGCTTTTAGAATTTCCAAGACTCACGGAAGACGAGCTAAAGGTATTATATTCTGAATCTTACCAACTGCCGCTAGCAGTCTCATACCTATCAGATATCGTGAATGATGACAGGACTATTGATGCTTCATTCGTTAAAAAGGCCATGTTCACCAGCACAAATCGATGACAAAAAAATCGATGGATCTAGTTCGATTGTTTTGGTGAACGAATATAATGTGCAATCATTGAGCGCGTTCACCAGCACACACCAATCATTTAACTTAAATCATCAATCAACAAAGAAGTGTTTGGCTGCTGGTGAACGTGTTTGATAGAATTTTCAGGCAACAAAGTTATCGATACTGTTTGTTGCGGAAATTTTGAATTTTTGACAAGAACAGAATTTAATACAAACAATTAAATTTATATGACTGTCGTCAATAACACCAACTGCTCCTGGAATTTTCCTCAAACTTTGTTAGCCGTTTAGTGTTTGTTGTAAGTCCGGCGAGAATGTACACTTCAAACTCTAATATCCGATGGCCATATTTTTTTCCGAAACGTCGAAACGGTCATTTACCATTTAGAAGGAGAAGCTTCAATAAATTTCTTGCTTGTTTACTACTGACAGCTATGTACTATCGGTAACGAATCACAATCAAGCAATTCTAACAAACTATTTGTACGATGTATTCACATCTAACACAATCACGAAAATTAGCACTCATGATTGCACATAATGTCCGTTGTTCACCAGCACAATCTAACAAAAATAGTCGATTTTTTGTCTTCGACTTGTGTTTGTGAACTGCTATTGCTAGTTTTTGTGATTGTGATGGATGAAACAAAAAACAGAAAAATTCAAGTTGTCATTTACAATTGAAAAGATATCTTTCGCACATACTATTTGTTCCTGAAAATTCCACCAGAGCCTTTTAGCATAAGCCAATCAACTTTTGGTTTGATGGATGATGTTTGTTGCATGATTTTTGATGTATGCTGGTGAACACGGCCATTAAGGGCCTCAATAATAAAATTCGAGGTTCGCTTTAGGCATATTAACGACAAGTCCTACAGTGTCTATGTCGGTTTTATAGATGGCGTAAAACGTTATTGCTGTAGTTGTCCCAACGGAAAGAGGATTGTTGGCTGTTGCTCTCATGCTGCAAGTAAGATTAAATACTTGGCTCATACATAAATACGTGCTCCAGCAGCAATTTTATCAAAAAATGTTGACATAAACGAAAATAGTGAAGACGAGTAAACAAAATAATTAACTACATATTTTTCAATTTTTTTTCTATGAAGCGTCGATTTTTTTTTTGCAAACTTTCAGGTAATTGGCTTTAAGGTTGGGGGAAATTCCATAAAAAGTTTTAAGGTGGCGGCGGTCCAACGCGAACTACCAAAACCATCACATTATCCAAAGTATCAAAGGTACACAGAGTATATTAAGTTTGTGCAAAAGTATGTAACAGGGAGAAGGAAGCATTTCCGACCCTATAAAATAAAAAAACTCTTGATCAGCATCAACAGCCGACTCGATATACATGGTTATACGATGGTACATGGTCGACCCCGTCTGTCTGTCTGTCCGTCTGTATGAACGCACTGATCTCAGAGATGGTAAGAGATAGAGGTTTGATATCTATAGGACATATACTTCTTATACTTGCAGGCAGTTCAAGTTTATCAGCGGTGTCACAAAAATCTCTTCCAACCAAATTGCAACCCAAAACCAATTTTCGGTGTCACAGAAATTTCTTTCGTTTGGTTTCAAATCTCTAGTGTTTTGTTAGGAGATTTAGCTAAATTCACCACCCAAACAATTTTGACAAGTAAAACTAGTTTTGGAAAAATAAACATTATTTTTCTGGATAAGTTGCATCAAATTAATAAATTATTTAATTAGTTTAAACATTGAGATTTGCTTTTTAATTATTATTCGCAAAACCAACCAAAGTCTTTCACATTAGTCAAAAGCAACCACCTCACGTGGCGCAATCTACAGTTTGCGACGCCCTCTATGTGACAGCCAGCAGACTAAGGGCTGGCAAGTTATACGTCATGAGTGGCGCGAACACATTTTTAAATTTCGCATTTTATTTTTGGAGAATATGAAATGAATATATATAAATTTGAATTATAATTTAAAAATGCATCATAAAACATATAACACAATCAATAAATATCACTTGATCGTCAAATTACCCCTTAACTAAAAAATGGGAAATTTTTTTGCGAGAGATGCAGCCCTGTTTTTAGAGATGATACTTCAATTGGGACAGCTTCTGTTCTAACTAGATTTTCAAATAGGAAAATGAAATCTCTTGAAGTTCTGTGACACCGACGAATTTTTTGAGCAATTTGCAACTCAACCAAAGATTAAATATTCTGTGACACCGCTGTATATTCAATTTTTGACACGCCCCAGCAATTTGGAAAATACGTTATATATCCCGCAGTTTTGTAGATAGATGGTTTGTACAGTCTAGAGATATTTAGTAATCAAGATTATTTGTCGTTTTGCAGAATGAATAATAAAGAGCTGTACTCAAATTATGACCAAAAGTCAGTTTCAATCAAAGGTCAGTTTTGAAAAGGTTATTTATCAGTTTTGAAATGGTCATTTATCAGTTTTGAAATGGTCACTCTAGTGGCGCAATATACTGGTCAGTTTTGAAAATCAAGTAGTACCGCTATCTATTGGTCAAGTTATGAACAAAGGAAAGTTAACGTCACAGCGCAGCAGCAGCGCTGCTACTGAAGGTACAGATTGTATTACAGTCGGGCTTGACCGACTATCTTAGTTGTTTGATTGTAGTGCTTCTCAATTGATACGCAAATATAAAATATCATTTTAAAATTCCAAGTTCTCATATTTTTATACCCGTTGTTCGTAGAATAAAAAGGGAGCAGAAGGCATCATTTCCGACTATATAAAGTATATATATTCTTGATCAGCATCAAGAGCCTAGTCGATATAGACCTGTCCGTCCCTCTCAGGAACACAGGATGACTATTAAATATTTCGGGAAGGGCCGCCTTTAAGTTACGCTTTCGATTTAAAACGTTTTCAGATTGTCAGATTGGGAATGCCCATATGTATATGTAGTTTATAAATAAGAGCAGTGATCTCTCATATATCTAATATATTTTTATTATATATTAATGAACACTCACCATTTTCAGGGACATGGCAACAATATGGACAATCCATTGCCCGGTACATTGGTGGATAAACATATAACCAGAAACCAAATGTACGATTTCTTTTTGGTTTCACAAATGGTCCGACAGGGGACAGTTTCCCCTACTCATTTTGTTGTTTTGAGGGACGATAACCTATATGCTCCAGATATAATTCAGAAATTGAGTTATAAGCTGTGCTTCCTCTACTATAACTGGCCTGGCACTGTACGGATTCCAGCTTGTTGCATGGTAAGCTATATATGCACATATTTTAATTTATATAATTAATTAAATATATAATTAAAACAACTGAAAATTTTGAAACAGAAAGAAAGATCGCATAAAGTAAACATATTCTTGATCAGCATCAATAGCCAAGCCAAATCAAGTTTGTTTCACATTTTGCCCACGCCCCCTCCCGCCCCCACAATAAATTTTTTTAAATAACTAGCACAATTTCTAAGATATCAATGTCTGCATCGAATCTAACATTTATATCCCCACCATCTATAATCTCTGAAAATTTCATAATGTTACTAACACTCGTGTAAATAATTTTTGCTGACATCTGTAAAAAATCTGTAGGCAGCATGCGCTGTCTACTAATAAGTTAACAATAATATTGGTGCTCTGTTAATTAATATTAAGGAAGGCTATTTAACATTTCTTCCCCTGAGTAACGGGTATATCAAAGTCAACGTAATATGTCGCTTGATAAATGTCGCGTTCTTCATGATACTAATACTCAATAAAAAAAAGCTACATTATTCAACTTTAGTTCAAAGCCAACTGCTTAAAAATATTTTTTTCGAAGTCGAAAACTATTTCCATTTTTGTCGCGTGATAAATCCGATGATTTTTTGGAAATATATTTTAGGCGTCAAAACGAACTAACCTTTGCACTAAACTATAAGGTCCAGTGTATTGAAAGGTAGGTTGGTGGTGATTCTAGTTAAGTTTCGTGTGCTGAACACTAATCTGTAATCAGAAATGGTCCACCACGTCGAGATTTTTAGTAATTTTAGCTTAAAGTGGCAAATATGCCTATTTTGATCCTTTTAAGACAAGTGTGTGTTATCGTAAATTAATATTTCTTAACTTTAAAAAAGCAATCCCAAAAAATTGTACGATTATTTGTAGCGAAAGTGTACCATTTTGAATATGCTCGATAATAATATAATAACAAAATTGTCTTCTGCCCAAATCCATGCCTTGAAAAGACAGTACAACTGGTTAGAAATTTGTATAGAATTTCAATGAAAATTTTCAACACCCATTGAATACTTAGGGGCAGCAACAATATATACCGAATTTTTGTAAATTCGAATACAATTACTAAAAATGGTATATCTTGATCGAAAACAAGTTATAAAGTCGGTCATGTCCGACTATAACATACTCTGTATCCTTAATGCTGCAGCTCTCATTTGCTCACGTGTTATACGCGCGGTGCCGGTTAACTTTTTTTTGCTCATAACTTGTATACCGTTCATCCGATCTTAATCATTTCTTCAGCAAATCGATAAATAATTTGTTTTGATTACTAGATATCTCTAGAAGGTACGAACAAACCATCATTAAAACTGTGGGAGATATGACGTTTTTTTCAATTTGCGGGGGCGGGAGGGGCGTGGCAAAAATTGAAAATAAACTTGATTTGCCTGCAAGAATAATGAGTTTTTGTCCCATACATGTCAAACCGTTATCTCTTACCATATCTGAGATCTCTTCGTTCATTCGGACGGACAGTCAGACAGACGGACAAGGCTATATCGACTCGGCTGTTAATGCTGATCAAGAATATATATGCTATATAGGGTCGGAAATGATTCCTTCTCCCTGTCGACAGCCGAGTCGATATAGCCATGTCCGTCTGTCTGTATGAACACCTAGATCTCAGAGACTAGAAGTGCTAAAGAAACCAATTATGAAATGTAGACTCCTTTTGTCTGCACGCAGATCAAGTTAGAGCCGACTATCGAAGTCGGTTAGAGCCGACTTTAACTTACGCTCTAGTTTTTATTTTGTAGTTTGTGCGATCGTTTTTTCAAGTTATTCTCTTAATCTGAAGGTGAATGAAAAATAAAGTCTTTAAAACGCTTATACTGCTCTCTTTTGCAACAACAAAGATGTGATAAATGAGCACGCTCTCGCTTGGCTAAACACATACACGCAACCCCAGAATGAGCATGTGTGTCTTGCCGACCCCTGATATATATGAATGAACAAATTTTACCATGACACACAGACATTTTTTTTTTATCTTGGTTCAACGAGACGTGACTTATGTGGAAGTTTTATCAAAAACTATTGTCTCTTTAAATTTCGGGAAAAACTTAGGATGCTACACGTTCTCAATTATGGACAAGTATCGCTGATGCTGCTGTGAAATGCACAATACTCATATATTTACTAAAAATGGGCGCGGGACGAAAATATCGCTAGACCCGAAGTTCACAATGTAGTTATGCGGTAGAGGTATATTTTCAGCATACTCTTTACAGGAAGGGAATAATATATAATTCTGGAGTTTCCGCGCGCCTAGAAAATTTTGTTGGACGGCCACTGCATTTACTACGCAAAATTTTTATTTATTTTTACCAGCTGTGAACTCGAAACTGTCTACAAGATAAAATAGAGTCAATTATATTAATATCCAACAACACAATTTCTTAAAATCTTAAAGTCGCGCCGGCGATTTGGATTCTAGCGATTCGTCGAATCGCGCGAAAATTTTCGCCATGCTACAGATCTTCGAGTGATTTCATCTTTTAAGCTTGTTCACAAACCCTTTCGAACTTGACTGCGTAGGGTAGACAGCCCGCAAGGGTAAATTAGAGTAAGCCTTTTCATGCGATTTTATTTATATTTTTAAATGTAAATAATCTTCATTTTCTTCAACGGAGTTGAATGTTTTTTAATTCAAGCAGCAAAAATTTTTTGTCACCCGCCAAATTAAAAATGAAACCTTGCAATTCTAACACTTACTTAGTCAAAATTCTGTAGGTAGTGCTCCTGCTGCTTGAAAAGTACCTTGTGCCCAGCTTTATTTAATTGAAGCAATCGGAGGAAAGGTTGGTAAAATTATTGGTCAGTTTGTTCCAGTCTAGAGCCATCTGACGCCCTTTGTGACATTGCGGGCTAAATCCTTAAGCTCCTTCATAAGAGCCAAGAAAATTTCGCTCTGGACATCTGGTAGATGATTTCCCTATTATAATTTATTGAAATTATAAACAATTCGAAAGAATAATAAAATTAACTAACATTTGAGCAGCTTCTCGTCGTATTTTTTTTAGCGTTGCCACTTTTTATACCCGTTACTCGTAGAGTAAAAGGGTCTACTAAAGTCGTGCAAATGTATGTAACAGGCAGAAGGAATCATTTCCGACCATATAAAGTATATATATTCTTGATCAGCATCAACAGCCGAGTCGATATAGCCATGTCCGTCTGTCCGTCTGTCTGTATGAACACCTAGATCTCAGA
Source organism: Lordiphosa magnipectinata (assembly GCA_037044535.1). Classification (NCBI taxonomy): domain Eukaryota; kingdom Metazoa; phylum Arthropoda; class Insecta; order Diptera; family Drosophilidae; genus Lordiphosa; species Lordiphosa magnipectinata. The sequence continues at coordinate 87,164 of JBAMBO010003858.1, forward strand.
GACTAGAAGAGCTAGAGCAACCAAATTTGAAATGTAGACTCCTATTGTCTGCACGCAGATCAAGTTTATTTTCAATTTTTGCCACGCCCCCTCACGCCCCCGCAATTTGGAAAAAACGTCATATCTCCTACAGTTTTGATGATAGATGGTTCGTACTTTCTAGAGATATCTAGTACTCAAAATTATTTATCGATTTGCTGAAGGAATGATAAAGATCGGATGAACGATACTCAAGTTATGAGCAAAAAACGATCAGTTAACACCCACCACCCACCCCACTCATAAACTAAGCATTGCGTTCAGCAGCAATCTTAGTGAGAGAGAGAGAGAGAGAGAGAGAGACGAGTTCAAAAATGTTGCATACTTTTCGGCTGACCCACCTCAGGCATACAGGAAGGCTATTAAACATTTGTTTCCATGAGTAACGGGTATATCGAAGTCGGTTAGAGCCGACTTTAACTTACGCTCTCGTTTGAACTAAAACTGGCAGATATCGATTTACAAATTGGAAAATAAATAAGCAAAAGATCAACGCAAAAGATCAACGCAAAAGTTATTGCTTTGTTTCGAAATTCAAATGTTAAAAGGTGGCACCACTGAAATACAAGCGATTTGGTGAGTGGCTGAGAATGACAAATTTAACTAGCGATTTTACTAGCGATAAGGTATGCGAGATAAGTCACCTTACAATAATATAATCCATGATATATTCTAAAGCTGGAAATATATTCAAATATTTTTCTTTTTTCGTTCAACTTTACGAAGTAACAATTCAATTCCAATTCTTAAAAGATTTAATGATATCATAATACTTTTTAAAAAATTAAATTTATATTTTTCAGAACGAAATAAGTGAACTTGATAATTTCAAAATATTACGATTTTAATAATGTTTAGTCACCGTGATTTTTTTTAATATACCTAAAAATGTCCTCCATTACTGTTAATAGCCATCAATATACGACCTAGCATTTAATTAACGAAGAATTGATCCATCCAATATAGCCCAATCTACGATAATAGACTTTTTAAGTTCTTTTAACGTGTTAACTTGCCTCCCATACTACTTGTAGACTTTGTTGAAAATTATCTCCCATAATTTTTCATTGAAATTAAGATCTGAACCTTTGGCGGGCCACATCAAAACCGCTATTTGTTTTTCTTTAGAAAATAGTTTAGTGCGTTTTGAAACGTGGTACACGGCATTGTTCTGTTGGAATGTCCAAGAATCTCTGAAATATACTTGTCCAAAATTACAAAAACTTTATCAAATAGTTCGACATACTTTTCAGAGTTCATTTTATGTGTTACAAATCATATTGAACTCATTCCAGCAAAGCCAAATGCAGTCCACACCATTACGGAACCTCCTTGACAATAGCGTGTCACTCTTACTTGTTTTGGCGTCCGTATATCCCGATAATAATACTGATACTCTTCTTGGCCATCTAAATTAAACTTTTTTCGTCACTAAAGATAATACTTTGCCACTCTAAGTCCTTCAACTTATGCATCTCAGCAAAATGCATACGGGCAACTTTTTTGTGCCTAGGAAGTAATTGACATTTGACGGTCCTTTTTTCATATCAATCGAATTGATCGTTACGTAAAATTTGCTGCACACGACGCTTCGATACTGGGAGAGCTAGTTCGTGGGAAATATGGCCTGCACTTAGGCTTTCTTTAATTCTTTTCTTTTTATTCCTTCCTCCCAAAACGAGGTCTTTTTCTGTGATTTTCAGGATCTTTTAAATACTTTTAAATTTAACTTAAATTTCGGAAGAAAATTACTGTAGAGGTATCCCCATTTCGCGATATGGCGATATTTTAGCTCGCTCTTCATTACAGGGGTATTGGCTTTGAAATATTCCTCCAAAATTGAAGTTGATTTAAGATTCACATCTACAGATTATAAATCAAACCTCACTTTTTTATTGGCTACAACTTATGGCGAAAAGTCTCCTATAAATTTACGCTTGTATGCACGTGAACGAAGTCAAAAACTGATAATGTAAGATCAATTATTTCGTTCTGAAGTACTCGGCGCATGAGCTTTTTAATAAATATAACGGCACCTTATAGAGTCTTGTGCTTAACATTGTTATTGCAAGCATGGAAATTGTCTTAGAGGAAACTAAGAAAAAAAAAGAAATTGAAAAATGATTAGCAAAGCTCTGGCAGCAGATCATAAGATTTATAAGGTGACTTATTTCGCATACCTTATTTATAAAAATGCTAATTAAATAAACTTAAAATGCTAAATGTTTAATTTTTTGATGTAGATTGTTCACAAACTAAACACCCTTTACGAATCAATAAGATTTTCAAATCACTCGAAAACAACTCGAAACTCTGTGGCAGGGCGAAATCAAGTTCGAGCGAATTTCGAGCGGAAGTGATTTCTGTGGCACCCCTGTATGTTTGTTTCTTATAGTCGTCTAAGCCACCGGTCTTTGAAAAGAATAGATTTAGATTTACTATTTTCCCAATACAATAAGACAGAATCTTATAAATTAGCATTGGTCACACAGTATAAAAGTTGTAACATATTATATTATATATAATAAGTAGACATCGGATTTTGCATATTTGCATATTTTAAACCGCATTTCCGATTTAAGTTCTGATTGCACACATCCTATTTTTATTGATCAATGATCTTAATCCGCTAAAAACCGTTTTCCATAAATTGCATATTTGCATAAAAAAATATGCAAAAATTCAGAATATGCAAAACATGCAAAAAACCTGTTGCAAATCTGTTTGAACTTGTAAATCAACGTCACCTTCAACTTGGAATCAATTTAAATGCCGAAAATGAGTGATAAAAACACATTTTAATTCAAAAATGGCTAAGAGATTTGCCATCAAACTGTTTTGCAATACATATTTACATACCAGGCACCCGGAGTGCGTTGCTGCGCCCCCTTTAGAATTTTAAACAAAATAGAAGTGAAGCTTAATATACAATTGCCATCTATTAAATCTTCATGATAATCTAAACTCGTTAAATTTTTTTTTCCTAATTTCACGAGTTTTTGGTTCGTATGATCTTCACCTCCTATTTTGCCGTCGATATACCCGTCTTCGTGTCAATGTAAACTCATATAAGAATTTCGTAAATGTTAAAATTTCTTTAAACCGATTGACCGACACCTACTATTTACCCGAATTTAATTGCCAACTATTAAATCTTCATGATAATCTGAACTAATCATAAAATTTTGTATATATCCGGATTTTTGGTCCGCTTGATCTTGACCCGTCAATTTACCTGTTTACATTATAAATTTCGCCACTTTTTGGACCGTTGGATTTAATCATTTACGCGTCCAAAATTGCCATTTATCACATCTTAATGATTCCCAAAGCGTAAGCCTCTTATATACGCGTCTTCAATTGCTATCTATCCAACCTTCATAGTTATCTTAGGTCACTTGAAAATTTGTCAATTTTTAAAATTTCCCAATTTTTTGACCATTTGCTCCACATCTCCTTTATTTACCCGTGTACTCTAGCTCCATAAAATCTTTATAAAAATCTGAAATTAATGAACAATTTAGAAATTTCCCAATATTTTAGAACTTTCATTTGCTCGGTCTACAACTTCCATTTAACCGTCTTTATATGCCATCTATATATTCTTTATAATAATCTAAGCTCAAGAATGATAATTTTTGTAAATTTCGCAATTTTTATACATTTTCTATACAATTACATATTTTGCATATTTATGGCATATTTTGCATATGGGCATTTTCACAGCTACGAACGTGGCAATCGTACGAATTTTTTAGCCCTCAATTTAAAGAAAAACTAACGAACTTTAAAATTCATTTCCTCATATTGGTTTTTGGATAGCACTTTAATAGCACTATCTTTAATGTAAAAGCTGGGAGTTGTGGAAAGTAAGGTCCCAAGATACAGGCAAACAAAAAGGCATACGCAACGTGACAGAATACGGAAGTGGGTTTTACCGGCTTTTACAAAGAGACCAAAGTCTGCGAAATGCGTTCGAGTTTTTTAATGCAACTTACTTTAAAATGATCTGCAATGATGTTACTATATATTTCTAGCCGATTCGCATAAAAATTAATTTTTTTATATTTGACTCATTATGATACGCAACGTGACATACGATACGTGACATTTTTTTCCCTAATAATGTACTTAGGAAGTTATTCATAAATTTTTGTTTGTTACATTTTATTAATCAACAATAACCAATATTTGTTGATTCAGAAAGTTGACATTGATATACATAAGGAAGGTTAGCTGGATAAATTGAATAGATTATTATATGTTATTTTATGTTTTTTTTTTTAAAGAAATCGATGTTCGAGCAAATTTTATATTTAAATGTTCGTCACATGATAAGCAATGAATTTTGTGTATGCCATGGATGTTTGGCACCTTCTTCCATTTCTCAATTAAGAGGGGAGAAATCTCATCAATCTGTTTTGAAGAAATATATATTAGCTGAACCCCATTAATGTGATCTCGAGCGCATTTATTAAAGGATAAAGCATCGTGTAAGACAATATTTGTGGCTTTGGTTATCTGCCATACTTTTCTTTTAACTACAGCTCCCACTCCGTCGACTGCACCTTTCCCATGAGAGGTTGCAAAGAAATTCCATTCAATATTTTGGCAATCAAATTCAACTAAAAAGTCCGATAAGCTCCAGGCTATAAATTTGTTTTTAAATTGGCTGCTGCTTCCGTCTGAGAAAATAATGATATTTGAAAAAAGTCCATGCTGGATTTGTATCTGCTGTATAAATTTGGATACGAACACGTAAACATCATGTTTATTGTGGGTTAACTTGTCGCTGATAATGACAAATGATTGGGTTTCGTTTAACCACCAGGCAACACAAGTAAAAATTGTTACTTGGCGATAACTGAAGTGGTGTGCACTTTGAACTTCATTTTGGCACACCAGTCGATAATTTTCCGCAAAATCAATTTGAAGGATTAGTTCTCCAGGCTTAACATTTCGATTTATCGTTTCAAAATAGGTTTGTTGGGAACGCTTTAAAAAAAATGAAGTTTGAAAACGGGCAGTTGCTCCTGCAATTCGTGAATAAGATCGGATTAAGGGAGCAACAGTTTGGGTTAAAGTTATTCGGGTATCAACTTTTCGCCAATCACGCCATTTCACAGTTTTATCCATATTTGCTAAATATTTTACGGGAATCAAGTCATGTTTTATATCTCGAACACAATTTTTCGTTTGTCATACAGGTTTTTTCCTGAATGTTACAGCAACTTAGGAAACTCTCGAAATCACTGCAAAATGGTTTTATAATTTTTGTGCAGCCCTCCAGTAAAAAGAGAAATTTGCATGATATTGGCATACACACATGTTATGGGGCATCTTGTTTGTAAGTTGAATTTCTTTTTGTCTAGATTCGAAAAATCTAGACTTACTTACACATTCAGAAATAGACTCTTTTTTATATAGTTCGTAGGCTTCTGATACCGTCAACAACATATAGCGTTTTGGAACTATTGCTCCATCAAGAATAAGAGTTTCCTTCCGGCCTGCAGCTTGTACGCTAATACCTTCACGCATGTAGAAGTCTTTTACTGCTTGTAATTGTTGTTGTAACTGTTGAAATTCCAAAGCCTGGTTTTTTGGGTTTTCTAACGTTTTTTCGTGCTCAACATATTTTTTATACAAGGCATTGACGCGACTTCTACCTTTTTTCTTATGTCCATTGGCAATGCTTTTTCTGCCTTCCTTACAGCTTTTCCTAGTGTTTGCTTACAAGTATAAGACTTGTACGGTTCTTTTAACTTAAACGGTTCTTTTCTCTTTTTGCCTCAACCAGTTTTTTCATATTGTCCGGCAGTTCTAAGTTCAGCTTCACCTCCGCTTTCTTTCGATATTTTCGCACTCTCTCAATTGCTTTAGCACGATAATCCTCCTGTTTATGGGGGTCCTTTTTTAATGCCTCTCTATACCGCCTTGCATATTTCTTCCTTTTTTCAGAAAATGATTCCATCTAAATACGAAAAAAACACATCTTTTAATACCAATATTTAGCTTTAGAAGGTGCCGCACTTACTATTGCAAGCGTTACTGACGCAACGTGACAATCTTTGAGAGCAAAAACCCACGCAGTGCTCAACACACTGCCCAAGGATTGCGACTCCCGGCAAAAGGGAAGACAATCAACCCTGCCGTTACAACAACAACAACAACTAATGATGATTTTCAGCTACGCACGCGACATAAGAATATTGATAGACAAATTAAAAAATAACCGTTAACTGATTGTTGCTTTGTTCTCCTAGCATTTTTTTTTAGTTAACGGTTGTTTTAATACAGATTTAAGTGCAATAAGAGCAATCGCAACATCTCTTAAAAAAGTAAATATTAAAGAGAAATTACTCTTAAAAGCTACCAAAAGCCTGATAGACATTTGTGCATTTATCTGTGGAGTTTTTCTTCTCATGGCAACTGAATTAACACGTTAACTCTTTAACCCTGTAAAATATAAGTATACACCTTATTTAATATCAAATAAAAAAAATTATTTATTAACATTTTATTTTTGGGTCACGGTGGACCTCACTGATGTCGAACGCGACAGTCGTACGCATTTAAAGTCGAATAGAATGAACCAATGGAAGTGGTGTTTTTGATCATCAATATAAAAGCAAAACTCAGCGAGATCTGCCAAAACCATTTAGTGCAACTAGTTTTAAAATGTTGTTGAATAATTTATCTGTATATTAGAATTTATTTGATCGAAAAATTTTCTTTATTTTTATTGCGAGATGTTTGTAACGCGTAGAAGGAAGCATCTCCGACCGACCACATAAAGTATATATATTCTTGATCAGCATGACGAGCTGAGTTGATATAGCTATGTCCGTCCGTCTGTCCGTCTATTTCTATGCTATCTCCTCCGTCAGTTTTAAAGCTATCTTAACCAAACTTTGCACGAAGTCTTTTGGTACAAATACGCTGCACATTTGTCGGAACCGGCCAGATCTGATGACTATATCATATAGCTGCCATAGGAACCATCGGCCGAAAATGTTGTTTTAGTGATAAAAACTTTTTTGTCTTCAACGCAAACGTCCCCAAACCTCGTATTTATAAGTTTTCTATGCTTTCATATAATTCCACCAAGTTTAATAGGACAACTATATAGCACAGCAGCCATAGAAATTGGGTGTAGAAAATGTATATAGGAGGCCTTGTCAAAAATGTGTACACTTGGCCGAATGTACATATTTGTGTCTACTAATTTATAATCATACAAGCTACAAAGGTATAAAAATTTCGGTCGAGCCGAAGTTGGCTTTCCTCTATTTTTTTTATTTCAAAATAAAATATGATTCGATACGTGACATTGCGAACGCGACACTTTTTTCCATCATTTTATTTATGTAGTTTCTGTATAATGCGAAGCATAAACTTACGATTAATTGCAATCACATAGTTTCTCATGGTTCTCATGCATTCTTTTATAACCCTTTGTACCCTCAGAAAGATTTTAGATAGCAAAAGTAAGTGTAGTCACATTTATCAAAAAAAAATAGTTAAGATTTATGTCCAAATTAGAAAATGCGCGCTAGCGCAGCCGTGAAACCGAATATTTCGAAGTGGGTTATGATTAAATGTAAGATTGGCTTACATTAGTTCAATTTAATTGTTTCCCCTTGAAAATTTCATAAAACAGAGTGTTTTTAAGCACTTTTAATTTTTTGGTCTTGGTGGCCCTTTTGGTGGAAATGTATATGCATATGTATATATTTTCTTTTTTTTTTTAATTTTATTTTTATATATATAATCTATTTTGTCTTTTTAGCTGTTTTGTCGTATAAAATATTCAGTTAGCTGAGTTTTAAATTGCGTTGCGTCTCGAATGTCTTTTAGGAAGTAAGGGAGTTCGTTCCAGCAGCGAGCAGCTTAAATATAAAAATGTTTTTCGGCACCGGCTAATTTAATCCGCGGAGTTATTAAATTTTTAGTTCTCGTGGATGATGCAAATTTTAATTTATTAAAAAGATATTTCGGCTGACACGTAAAAATAATTTTGTGAAGGAAAATGAGAATTTTCAGTTTTATCCATGATTCAAGAGTAGAAGTAAAAATTTTGTGTGCAAATATAGAGATATGGTCAGAACGTCTACGGTTAAAGATGTATCTCGCTATCGAATTGAACGCTACATTAAGTCTTTGCATACTATGCGAGTCACAGCTGCCGAAGATTTCGATACCGTAGAATAAGGTTGGAGTCAGACACGCTTTTGCCACAAGCATTATTAGATTTTCAGGTATAAACTTCTGGGATAACGACAGCTGCCTAAGAGAACTATATAACTTCCCAGTTGCATTTGCTATATGGTTACTCCATGAGAGGGTACCATTCACGAAATTTTCACAGTCTGTTCATGGCGATCAGGAAAGAGTCATAGGGTATATCTCGAGTCTGTGAAAAGGCTCGAAAGCGGTTAAAAAGTAGTTCAGAGCCATATCTTAAAAGTCATTCAAACTGTGAACTTTAAATCAAGTCTGAAGGTTGTTATTATAGAGTTGGGTATTTTAATGGTTTAGGGTTAGAATCGAGCCAGATTCGAAACGGTTAAAAAGTGTTTCAGAGCCATAGTTCAGCTATGAACTTGAAATTTCGACAGTAGGTTAGAAATATGGATATTTTACTGTTTCAGGACCGGAATCGAACCGGGTTTGAACCGGTTCAAGTTATTTAAGATAAGAACTAGAAACCTGGTCTGTAGGTTGGTAATATGGAGTTAGTAGTGTAGAGTAGAGATGTAAAGCTGCTGATCGGTTCAACTTGGCGAACCCAGCGCGATCCTGGCTTACTGCTCACTCTCAAGTCGACTCACACCTCCTCGTTGTTGACCACTGTAAACAAAACGCATTGCATCCGCAAAGCCTCCGGCTAACGTGAGCTGCGAGCCCTCCCTACAGGGTACAATACAGGGTTGGTGCTTCGGGCTTGGTACCCACCGCCGTCAAAAAAACTCCACCAATGAAAACTGCGACAACAATGCCTCAGATACGGACCCCCTCTAAGGACCACGATTCGAGGATATGCACCTGTAATGTTCGCATCCTCAACATATATATAAGTCTTATCTGTGCACATGCCCCAACGGAAGACAAGGGCGCTTCGATAAAAGACAAATTCTATGAGCGCTGCCCCGATCACGACATAAAGATCCAGCTTGGCGACTTTAAAGCTAAAATTGGGAGAAAAGGAGTTTTTGGCTCGACAGTCGGGTGATTTAGCCTTCATGAAACAACCTCCGGTAACGGAGAGAGGCTAATAGATTTTTCCGCGGGCAGGAACATGGTGTAGTATGACCAAATATAATATTCAGCGTACCCAACCAATGTAAGGGTATCATAAACCAAACATAGAATAATACACATAGTGACACTTTGTTGCTATAACATAAACATAACTCAAGTACATTCGTAACATGATCATCCACATACGAGCGGCCAGACCAAAGCGTGAGATATGCAACGTTTGCATTTCCATCGCATGGCATTCCATTGCTTGAGTTACGTATATGTTTAGTGTATATGCCTTAAGCATATGCATATATGTAAACGGTCACTACCAGCTCCCGCTCTGCCGCTGTACTCAGCGACAGAGATATATATTTACATATACATAATAATCCTAAGTGGCTGCCAGCGTATCTGTCGGAGCGGTCCGCTAGCTATGTTAAGACTTTTTATAAAAAACTCAATTCAATAATAAAACTGAAGTTGAATATTAAAGACGACGGATGCACTCTGTGCCCAGTATTACAAACCAATTTACTTCAACTGTTATTTCTGGAACTGATTGATATAAAGACGACTTGTTACAATGGTAAAAGGTAGTACCAGGTTAAAACATCGCGACATTCATAAGGCGACCTGAAAGTCCCCTGATCAACTAACGCGAAAACAGATTGATCATGTTGTGATCGACGGAAGGCACTCATCGAGTGTTCTAGACGTGCGTGCGATTCGAGGTGCCAACATAGACTCGGATCATCACCTCAGTGTGGCACATGCCTCACGTACTAGTACACTTCGAAAGCTAAATGGCGATAAGCTGCAATCACAACTGCTCCCCTGATCAATTAACGCAAAACCAGATTGATCATGTTGTCATCGATGGAAGGCACTCATCGACTGTTCTACACATGCGTACGATTCGAGGTGCCAACATAAACTCGGATCACCACCTTCTTGCAGCCAAAGTGCGCACGCGGCTCAGTGTGGCACATGCCTCACGTACTAGTACACGTCGAAAGCTAAATGTCGATAAGCTGCAATCACAACGGACCTCTGAAGCCTACACAACTAAACTAACCCAACTGCTCAGGGAAAACTCGCCATTCACTTCTGGTGTATGCGAACAGTGGAATCATATATCACACTCCATGAGTACGGCTGCCAAGGAGATACTCGGATACGCCGAGTACCCTCGAAAACAGACTTGGTATGATGAGGGATGCCGCGGCGCTACTGCAGAGAAAGACGCTGCCTACAGGAGAACTCTGCAGTCGAGAGCAACGCGGGCTGTTAAAGAGCGATACCGGGAGAAAAGGAGAGAGAGGCTTTACAAAAGGAAAAAGAATGATCGAGAAAGGCGCATGCGTGAGGAAGTCGAGATGCTATTCGGCATGGGTGAAACTCGAAAATTCTATCGAAAGATTAGACGACTAACTGAAGGTTTCAAACCCGGAGTCGCACAATGCAAGGACGAAAATGGAAATCAGGTCATAGATCCGCAAGTGGCGCTAGACAAATGGAGGAGCTATTTCGCCAACCTGCTGGGAGGCGACAACGAACACAATACCGCCTCTGGAGAAGTAGCGACGCCACCAATCGACCACTTAGAGATAGACCCACCGGACCACCACGAAGTCTGTGTAGCCATAAAAAGGCTTAAAAACAACAAAGCAGCAGGAGCAGATGACCTGCCAGCTGAACTGTTTAAGGCTGGAGGCGAGGAGTTGGTAAGGTGCATGCACCAACTCGTCAGCAGAATATGGTCCGACGAGAGCATGCCCGAAGATTGGAGTCTAAGTGTAATTTGCCCGCTTTTTAAAAAAGGAGACCCTGCAGCTTGCGCCAACTACAGTGGGATCAGTCTCCTTCCCATCGCATTTAAGATTCTGTCGTGCATTAGTTGTGAACGTCTAAAGCCGTTTATTAGCACACTGATCGGACCTTATCAGTGTGGCTTCAGACCTGGTAAATCCACCACAGACCAGATATTCACGTTACGACAAACCCTGGAGAAGACCTATGAGAGAAATATCAAAACCAACCATCTTTTTGTTGATTATAAATCAGCCTTTGACACACCGATAAGGTCAAGGTTCTTTGAAGCCCTGTCTACCTTTGGTATACCAGCAAAGTACGTTCGACTTTGCATGATGACGTTGAGAAGCACTCGAAGCTAACCTCTCCGAACCATTTGATACAAAGAGAGGTTTTAGGCAGGGTGATACACTACCGTGTGACTTCTTTAATCTACTGATGGAGTATATACTGCGCCAGTGCCCAAATGCCAACAGATCGGGCTCAATTCTTTATAAAGATCTAATGCTACTCGCATACGCCGATGATATTGACATTATCGGCAAAAACGAACGGACGGTAAGCAGGGCGTTTTCAGAGATTGATTGAGAAGCAGTCTAAACTGATGGGCTTAGCGGTAAACGAGGACAAGACGAAGTACCTAGTATCCACGGACAATAAGTCTACGCGTCTTGGACAATTTGTTACTATGGGGGAGTACAACTTTGAGGTTGTAGAGGATTTGGTCTACCTCGGGACGATAATTACCGGCGACAACAACATCAGCCTGGAGATCCGAAGAAGAATTACTCTTGGAAACCGATGCTACTACGGGCTCATTAGGGAGTTCAAGAGCAGAGCCTTTTCTCGAAGAACAAAAATAGCGCTATACAAGTCGCTCATCATCCCAGTCCTGCAATACGGCGCAGAAGCATGGACAATGACAGCAGCGGATGAGGAGGCGATTGGCGTTTTCGAGCGAAAAATCCTTCGGAGGATATATGGACCTTTAAAAGTTGGCGATGGATACCGCATTCGAATGAATCACGAACTGTATGAGCTCTATAGCGACATCAGTCTAGTCAAGCGCATAAAGCAACAGCGGCTGCGCTGGTTAGGACATGTAATCCGGATGGATAAAGAAGCTCCAGTAAAAAAGGCGTAGAAAGCGAAGGCGGCTGACTTTGAAGGACAAGGCAGGAGGGGTCGCCCACCACTAAGATGGGATGATCCAGTGCGGAACGACATTTCCAACCTTGGTGTGAACAACTGGTGCCAGCTCGAACAATGCAGAAGCGAGTGGAGGGCATTCATAGCAGAGGCCGAGACCGTTAAGCGGTTGTGATGCAACATCGGGCCAATAAAGAAGAAGATAAAGAATTCAAACTTTAATATAAACGTTCTCATAAAAAACATATTCAGTCAATGCAAAGGACCCGGGCAACACCGGATATACAGCTAATTGTTCTATGACAATCGTTCAAAACCTTTATTTCTATACAGTTTACGACCTGGATATAAACTTCGGTCGAGCAGAAGTTAGCTTTCCTCCTATTTTTTTTCTAATATTCCTTTATCAACATTGAGCTTGGCCGTCTGATGACCTGATGAGAGCAGCCATAACCATAAAGTTTGGCCCTTTTGCAGCAGTCGCCAAAGCCAAAAATAGTGGCTTCAAGTGATGGCAAAGGCAAGCAGATCCAAGTGAATTTTAAAAACTTTTTCTTAACTTCTTTAATTATATTTTTATCAAATTTAGATTTATTTATTTAATTTTCCATTCTTGTGATTTTTACCATTTCAAAATATTATCCATTTTGGGGTGCTAATAGGAGTTGCATTAAGAAATGCTTCGAAATTACTAACTCTATTGGTTTATGCTGTAGGTCGTTGATCACAAACAGAATCCTGTCCTTATATGTTTGGAGATAACTTAAATAAGAAGAACTATCGTTTGGCTGAATAGACGCGTGGTGTTGGCGAGTTGTCCGAGAGGCCAGACTGGCGCGTGTGTGGATAAAACTCAACCACGTTGCTACCTCGTGATAACAATGAAAAGTGTGGCTTGAGAAATTGTAGAAATATCACAAAAAAAAAACATGCTGTAAAGGTATAAAAACTTCGACCGAAGTTAGTTTTCCTTTTTTTTTTTGTGATAAATTTTTTTCAAAAAGGAGAAACGGAAACTAACGTTTTAAATGTTGCTGTTTCGAATTCCGAACGATTTGGTTACTTTTTGACGTGTCGATCTCGTTTTCGAAAGCGGTTTAATCAACAGATGGCTGGATGGCCACAGCGTCAACAACCAGAGCTGTCACCAACTCTATAATTTGAATTTACAAAACCCTTATTCGCTCTTTAAATCCATTTAATTTCATTAAAAACAGTATTTATACCCGTTACTCGTAGAGTAAAAGGGTATACTAAAGTCGTGCAAATGTATGTAACAGGCAGAAGGAATAATTTCCGACCATATAAAGTATATATATTCTTGATCAGCATCAACAGCCGAGTCGATATAGCCATGTCCGTCTGTCCGTCTGTCTGTATGAACACCTAGATCTCAGAGACTAGAAGAGCTAGAGCAACCAATTTTGAAATGTAGACTCCTATTGTCTGCACGCAGATCAAGTTTATTTCAAATTTTTGCCACGCCCACCCCCGCCCCCACAATAAAAAATGTTGAATAACAATTTTTGAGATATCGATCTCAAATTGAAAACTTAAGTTTATATTCGCAACATCTATAAGCCCTCCAATTTTCATCAAGATCGGACGATAAATAGCCGAGTTAAAAAAATGTTGCATACTTTTCGGCTGTCTCACCTCAGGCACACAGGATGGCTATTAAACATTTCTATGCATGAGTAACGGGTATATCGAAGTCGGTTAGAGCCGACTTTAACTTACGCTCTCGTTTCATATTAAATTTGAATATGTTGGAATTCTTACATTCACATGAAGCTACCCTAGCAGCTGTCGATTTAAGATTTAAATCGACTAAATAAACAAGTAAGAGCGGTGCCTTATTGCAGCCAGAAACTGACCCATCTTCAGCATAACAAAAAAATACAAGCCACCCAGAAAACTTAGGTACGAATCAACCATAGACCGAATAATTGACGCTCGCCATAAAAAAGTAAGAGTGCTGTAGTCGAGTTTCCCGACTACAAAATACCCTGTTCAATTGAGACACACATACAAACACACTCACATACACAAACGCATACACACATACGAGCGCGCACACACACACACGCGGCCTGCGCAGGCAGCGCTGCCTGCATGAAGTAACCTCCGTCCGCCCCCACCCCCGCTCCCATAAGCAAAATTGTTTAATAACTTTGGTGTTTTTGCTCGGATCTTTTCCTTTTGAGAGTAGTTTGATAAAAGGCCTAGGATAATATAAAGTAAGCCACGAGGTTCTAACTTTAAAATTGTGGCTGTGACAGTTTTTTGCGTTTTAAGGGGGGAGGGGGGGATATTTTCAAAATCTGAAACAAACTTGATCTGGGTACGGTATACACCTATGTGCATGCCAAAATTTGTGTCTCTATCTCTTATAGTCTCTGAGATCGACGCGTTCATACAGACAGACAGACGGACCTGGCTATATCGACTCGGCTGTTGATGCTGATCAAGAATATATATACTTTACAGGGTCGGAGAAGCTTCCTTTTGGCTGATACATACACACCTGATCATATTAATAGGTACACACCGGAATTTTTTAATTAACGATGGTTTTTTCGTACTTTTAGTGTTGACAACTTTTTAATTTTTGGTTTTGTGTTGTTGTCAATGTCTGGCCACACTATAAAGAGTTGAAAGAGGGGCTGCCCCGTATATCAAAGCTTTTCTATAAATTGCGAGTCCACCACACATTTCGCCTGATCATAATAATAGGTACAGTCTCCGTTTCTCACAAGTATCAAGTGAATAATTTTGTAATCAGTGATCTTTTGGTAACTAAAGGTAAATTAAGTATAGCTCCTGTCAATACAGAGAATTAAATAATTATTTTTTTCAGAAAAAATGGGTCGAAATTCTCATTGTACTAAAGAAGAAGCTCGATTGGTTCTTAGTCTGAGAAAAGAAGCCAAATCTTTACGAGCCATCGCCAAATTGATGAACAGGTCTCATAATTTTGTTAAAAATGCATTAAAAAGAAAACCAAGACAGGAAACCCGTGGAAGGCCACAAAAAACAACAGAAACCCTTGACCACTACATAGTAACTTTGACCAAAAAGGACCCATTTAAGTCATCGAAGGCTATTGCAGCCGAAATTGGGAATTCAGTTAGTGCTCCAACTATCCGAAGACGACTACAAGATGCCAACCTACCAGGAAGAATTGCCAGAAAAGTCCCACTTACGCGCAAAAAAAATATCACCATGAGGCAAACTTTTGCAAGCGACAACAAAGACTGGGTAGGATGCACCGGGGAGAAAAAATGGAGAAACATATTATGGAGCGATGAAACCAAGATTAATTTGTTTGGGAATGACTGTGAAAGGAATGTTCGACGTCCTAATGGAAAGGAATTCCATCCACGGTTAACAAAAAAAAACAGTCAAACATGGAGGTGGCAATATAATGGTATGGGGTTGCTTCTCCTGGTACGCCGTAGGTCCAATTTATCAGACTACGAACAAAATGAATGCTGAAGAGTACAAATCCATATTGGAAACAGTTATGGTACCGTATGCTGAGGAAAATATGCCATTACGTTGGGTATTTCAGCACGATAATGATCCTAAACACACATCAAGGCTGTTATCTAAATTTTTCGAGGACAAAAAAGTTGACGTTGTGGCCAAGCCAATCCCCCGACCTTAACCCCATTGAAAAGTTGTGGGGAGACTTAAAAAAGAAATTGGCAAAGCATTCATTTTCAAATAAACAAAAATTATGGGAAGGTGTCCAAAAACTGTGGTATGAGACACCAGTAGACCCCTGCCAGGCTCTTATTAAAAGTATGCCAAAAAGAAAAGCAGTAGTGGCCAAAAATAGAGGTGGATACACTGGATACTAAGTTAGGAAATACTAATTTACCTAAAAAAAGAACACAAAATGGAAATTAAAATTTTTTTTCTTACCAACACATGAAGTGTACCTATTTTTATGATCACACTGAAAACGTATCTGAAACACAAAATGATCTCTTTTATGTTATATTATTATTCTATCTTACAATTAAGTTTATTTTATTAAAAACAAATAGTTTAAGAACCAATGAGAACAAATTTTAAGTTTGAAACAATGAATAAAACTGTTTTCTGTTTCCTTAAACTCAGAGTTGATGTGTGTGTACCTATTAATATGATCAGGTGTGTACATTTGCACAACTTCATGATCCCCTTTTTCCCATTTTTAATGGGAACAGGGTATAAAAGTGCAATTTGGTTTCGTCACAGTCGATCGGTTTTGGTTGTATGTAATATTTTCTTAATGTTTTAAAGAAAAAGTAATAACATATATTTCAATCCAACGATTCTTGTTTGACCGGCTCTAGGTCAGGTGTATTTCCTGTGCAATTATTTTTAAAAAACAAAACACATTTCTCCTTTTTTCTTCTCCGATATATTTCGAACCCCGTCGGGATTCGTCTTCAGGGCTGTAACATACTTATAACAAACAACAATTTCCCTAATTTGTCAACAAAGAACTTCATAAGACGAGTAATGGACACCAGCGACCCCATATTCCACCACAAAAATAAAAATAAAATCATCAACATCCTCAATTCCAACAATTTTCCAACAAACACAATAGTCTGCCTGCTAAAGACATACAACAACGGAAATACACGTTACGAAGAAAAATCCGTTAAAGTATTTAAATCGGTAGTATACATACCGAAATTCTCTGATAGACTGACCAGATCCGATTGCTATAACAAAAATAAAGTCAAAATCTCACACAAACCTATATACACCAACATATGCAAAAAAGTGTATGTTGGTACCAGGGCTGCAAACCGGTTTTGAACCGAACCGGTTCGAACTTCGCCTACCTATGTACATATGTATACATTCATACGTATGCGTAATTTATATTACATACACATAGACCACAATACTTCCAGTCAGAGATATTAATTTGTAATATACTACAAATTCAATGTAAATGCCCAATGTATTGAACATTTTTTTTTTTTTATCTTATACATATACATATGTGGTCGGGCGTGGCGTACCAGTCGTATGTGTGGCGGCTGGTGCGGGAGGTTGTGGGTTCGACCCCGCCTCGGACCATCTAATAGAAAAAGTTTTTTCTTTCTTTAGAAAAAAGCTTTTACACACCCGATCACCTTCACCAGCTACTGGCACCAGCTGTGAAGTAACTAGCCATGAAAAAGCAAATTCTCAAACTTTTCCGTTCAGATTCGGCGTTAAAATGTAGGTTCCTTTACTCTTGTGCGAAAAATTATAAGCACACACGCCAAGAGATTGAGAGAAGCTTGGTCCTGGCCCCTCCTGGGGGTGCTGTTTGAGCCAGTTTTTACTATACATATGCGCCAATTTAACCAACCCGGTGCATGCTACTGCAGAAACATGTCAGCCGAATACAAACAGAAGTGTCTGCCTGGTTCGAACCTGCTAACCGGAGGATCCGAAAAGTTTTTTGGGTTCGCAGCCCTGGTTGGTACGACAAAAACTAAACTAAAAACTAGAATATCGACATAAATCTGACATAAAACGCAGAGGTGAAACGACAATACAGAAAAAAGCGCTTGCAGCCCACTGTGCAGAGAGCGCGCACTCTTCAGACTTCACAGCTGTTAGCATTTTACAGCAAGAGAAACATTACAGCAAACGCTTCACGCTGGAGATGCTTCACATCATCAACACACCCACACACATAGGGTTAAACTTTAAAACACACTGAGAACTGCGCACACATATACAGACATTTACTGAACCACAACAAATAACAATAGTTTACTTTACATACTCCACAGCTGACGAAGCGAAGGCTGTGCCCTGTACGTAAAATTTTATAAGCGATTAATGTTTGTTGACAAATTAGGAAAAGTGTATGTTTTTTGTTTTATGTATGTTACAGCCCTGAAGACGAATTCCGAAGGGGTTCGAAATATATCGGAGAAGAAAAAAGGAGAAATGTGTTTTATTTTTTAACGAGAAGGCTAAGCTAACTTCGTCCGTGCCGAAGTTTTTATACCCTTGCAAGTTATTGTCATCACGCTGCCGCTCTACTTGACGAGATGCTAGATATTCTTCACGAATAGCGGCCAGTCGACTAGCATTTCGAGTTGATATCCGAGACGCATTTTGCTCGTAACGAATGCGAGCTCTATCACGGGACGCCTGCCGTTGTTGCTCGTGGGACATTGAAGACACTCGTGGCATATTGATTGATTTTATTGGTCACAATATTGGTTTCAACAATTTAAGCACATAAATAAATAAACAAATAAGTTTCTTTCAGTCTCGTAGCTCAAACTCGACTGCCACATATCATACATTTATTTTACTAGAAAAGTTCCTACGGCTACTAGGAAAGTTGTAAAATTGACTCTTCGACCGATTGTTCCTATGGCAGCTACAAGAAGTAGTCATCCGATCCGGCGGTTCCGACATCAGCAGCGTGCAGTCAAAAGAAGACTCTGTACAAAATGTCAGTACGATAGCTACAAAACTGAGGGACTAGTTTGCGTAGAAACTGACAGACGGACAGACAGTCGGACAGACGGACGGACAAAGCTTAATCGACTCAACTCGTCGCCCTGATCAAGAATATATATAGTTTATGGGTTCGGAAATTAATATTTCTATGCAAAATTATAATAACCTTTGCAAGGGTATAAAAATAAAACACACCTGACCTTGAGCCTCCCAAACAAGAATCATAAGATGTAACAAAAAGGTCACCATCCCCAACTAACATATATTTCAATATCAAACGCATGAATGAAAGTCTCTTAGAATGTTAAGCATTATTATAATAATTAATTTAAAACTTTTAACATTAACTTTAAAGTCTCAAATATCAGTTTTAATTCCGCCGGCTATTCAGTAGAGAAAACGACTAATTTAGTCGATTTGCGGAGTTCAGAACAGCAATCAGCTCGATTTGCGACAACTCCACTTGTTGTTTAAATTGGAAACAGGCCTGAATATATATTAATACTATTCAATTTAATTGATTGATATGTTAAAATATTTATCTTAATTTTATTTACAGTATGCTCATAAGATGGCTTACTTGATTGGACAAAGTATTCAGCGAGATGTTGCCGATACGCTTTCAGAAAAACTTTTTTATCTATAAGGCTTTTTTTCCTCCTTTTCTTATATAGTTCCTATCGATGAATAAAATTTTGTTTGTTGCAAACTCCTGGGCAAAATTATAATACCCTTTGCAAGGGTATAAAAATAAAACACACCTCACCTTGAGCCTCCCAAACAAGAATCATAAGATGTAACAAAAAGGTCACCATCCCCAACTAACATATATAATATTTCAATGTCAAACGAATTAATGAAAGTCTCTTAGAATGTTAAGCATTATTATAATAATTAATTTAAAACTTTTAACATTAACTTTAAAGTCCCAAATATCAATTAGTTTTAATTCCGCCGGCTATTCAGTAGAGAAACGACTAATTTTGTCGATTTGCGGAGTTCAGAACAGCAATCAGCTCGATTTGCGACAACTCCACTTGTTGTTTAAATTGGAAACAGGCCTGAATATATATTAATACTATTCAATTTAATTGATTGATATGTTAAAATATTTATCTTAATTTTATTTACAGTATGCTCATAAGATGGCTTACTTGATTGGACAAAGTATTCAGCGAGATGTTGCCGATACGCTTTCAGAAAAACTTTTTTATCTATAAGGCTTTTTTTCCTCCTTTTCTTATATAGTTCCTATCGATGAATAAAATTTTGTTTAAGTATTCGTTTCGCAATACTAAAATGTTTGATTTGATTTCGAAGGCCATGGGCAGGTAAGTTGCATTTTCGGGTTATTGGTCATAACCATCATACCAAATAGCTTACAGGCCTGGACGGGGACGGCTGATTGATTACACAGGAAAACTAATGCGACGCCCCCCTGCTCGCAATATCAGTATATGTAATATTAGCACTTATTTCCACCGGAAGTCACACATTCTCACTATTATTAATTCCATAGAACTACTAAAGCCTATATGACACGACATTAATTGAACGTATTAATAATTCATTAATTTCAGCTGACATTGTATTTTCGTGGGTGTGAAAGAGACAGCTATATGATGGTATCAATGTGCTTTCAATGCATTAAATTCGTCTTATCGATAAATATGCTAGAAAAACTACGGAATTCTAAAAAATGCCAAAAAAATATACCGATTTCGATTGCCATCGACCGATAGATTAATGCATTAAATTGTACTTCAAAACTAATTATCTTGTCATTAATTTGTTTTGCATCCATCAAAATGGCCAATATTGGAAACCATTTGCTGCTAGATTCAGAGATATATATTTAGAACCAGAACACTGATGCGGAGCTGCATTGGACCTGCAGAAAGTCTACAAGTCACATTATGTTACTTGGCTAAAGGTGAAAGTCAAACGTCGCTGCAATTGCGACCAGTCGACCATTTCCAAAATTTTAAAGGAGACAATCCCCATTATTTATTCCGTAATGAACAAAAAGTACTTGGCATTTCCATCTACAAGCGCAGCATGGGAAAAGATTGCAAAAGATTTTTATGAATTATGGGGATTTCCAAACTGTATTGGTGCGATCGATGGCAAGCATTGGCCGTGTTCAGCAGAACAACTTGCTCCCTGATCAAGTATAAATTTGCAATTATCTTAATACTGAACTCGAGAGATGCGGCATCATAATAGCCAATTTGAGGTATCATGATACAGGAGCATGTATCAAAGAAATAGTACGCTACTTTAAAGTGATACTGCTCCCACCAACAGCAGAAACTATTCGATTTTCGATGTTTTTCTGATACCTGCTCAGGGATCAACTATTCTGCTGAACACGCCTATTGCAAGATACGAGCGTTATCCAAAGCCGGATCGTCTACCTATTTTAATTACAAAGGTGACAACTTCATAATTTTTAATGGCTATTGATGCAAATTATAAATACATATATGTTGATGTGGGATTTAATGGACGCGTGGGTGATGCAGGAGTCTGCACTCTGATCTTAAATATGCAACTGAAGCTAATCAAGTGCAAATTCCTACTCCTTGCAAATTTCCGGAAACATCTGTTGTGCTTCCGTATGTATTCGAAGCAGATGACGCTTTTGCTCCCACGGAATACATGATGAAACCTTACACCAAAACAAACCAAATATTAATCCATCGACAATTTAGTTATATGCTTTCACCAAATCGGAGGGTGGTGGATAACACGTTTGGAATATTGGCTATTCGCTTCCAAGTTTTGTTTCAACCAACAACCAGTGTGCACAATTTTTAATGGAGGACAACATAGAAACGCATTTGATGGCAGAAAACATTGATAATCACTTGTGTGATTCCACATGTACTCCGCGGAGTGGACGCTCTCAATAATGAAACTGCAAAGTTCCTCGCTAAACACAGCTTTTGCCATCTTCTAGAGGTCATCCGCTGGATGATTTAAATGACCTCATTCTTTCTGTGTATATCCTTATAAGAGATAAATGTCCATTCGGTAGATCATCCATGACGGATGATCAAGTCACTGCCACGGATGATCTAGCCGGTGTCACAACATATGGCTATTTTACGGAAAAAGGCTAGATTTTCTATCGATATGCTATCGAAGTTGCGAATCGTCACCAATAGGAACAGCTGCTCTGTCAATGGCGTTGCCATGGGCGGAGAGCGTTCTAACTCAGTGGGTGGGGGTTTAACACAAGGGGGAGAAGTGTATGGACCCTCTTTTATTGAAAACCGAGCCCATGAGCTGTGCATGGCCAAGGCTAGCGGAAAGTGTATCATTCTTTGTTTTAAAATATTAAAATGCAGTAATATTTCTTATGTATGAATCCCGCAAACTGTATAGCTAGTAGTGGTGGGACTACCAGCAAGCTGCTTGACATGTGGATAGCGAACTTTGATTTACAATTGCAGACATAGCAATTCAACCAGCTGTTTACGTTAGTGTGACCGTAAAAAACATTTGTCAGTGGAACAAGGAAACATCCACTTGTTTAAAATGTGATTGAATGTTCGTCAGTGGAACAAGGGTTTAAGACCGCGAAAAAGTGTGTCCTTTTGTACATATGATAGAAATCCTGAATAATCCGGTGCCGCTCTCACGCATTTAATTAATGCAGCAATTAATGTGTCATATAGGCTTTAGCAATTAAAATTGTTCAAAGTTCAATACAAACTAAAACCGCGAGAGGTCTGGATGCGTGATCATCCCTTATTGAAGGATTGGCTACAACTTGACCCAAGCAATGAGGGGAAAATGTTTTTGCAAATATAGCATTAAGGCTAAGCTCGGTGATTTGCATGCACTTGCAAACACAAATGAACATACAAATGCTACGAATGGTTTTGAGCAAAATAAACAACAAATAAAACTTTGTCCAAAAGCTACCTGGACAAGTGGTTTGTGTTTGTATGTTGCCACGCACTCCTTAATTAGCTCAATCGATCATACCATCATATTGTGTGCCAGTAAGATTAATAATGGTATTTGCCGCACGTCTCAGTCTCCAGTGTATTGAACAGGGCTCTGCGGCAGCGACGTCGACACATCGACAGTATACGAGCTGATACTGCTCTCTTTTGCAACAACAAAGATGTGCTAAATGAGCGCGCTCTCGCGTAGCTAAACACACACACGCAACGCCAAAATGTGCATGTGTGTTTTGCCGGCCCCTGCTGTAAAGCTTCATAGAACTAAGTGCAGGGACATTATTAGAAATATTTTGGGACCAAACTTTATGAAAGAACCGGTTCGAACCCGGAATTCCGGCTTTGTATTTACGGTGAACCTGTTGCAATTGTATATGAAGTTTGTCAAAGCAACAATGTTTCCCAACATACTGCACTGTTGTGTATGCATAATGTACATAGAGAGATTAGAAGATGTGTTTATGTATGTGCGTCTCTCATGTCTTGTACTTCTTCGTTAAGCAGATCAATTAGAGGTACAGACGCACATATCAATCGCTGGCATAGCCAGTCGTCAGAGAGAACTCAACAGTATCGGTAGTAGACCGCGCTAAGCCGTACTTTATTAGATTAATAAACGCTTGTATTATTCCAACCTACAAACTCCTCGTGTTCTTGATGGTTATGGGCCCTCTGTTCCAATCACTCAGCCTGCTCCCATAACTAAGATCCCCAACAGAACCAAACCCTGAACCGAACCTCGAGGAATAGATGAACCCGAACCCGTTCCGAACCCAAGCTTTTGGTTCGGTTCAAAAAAAAAAAAAATGCCTATGCACATTAAAATTTATTTGGGTACCCTTCTATGTACGTAACAGCAGAGTCGACAATTAGAAATTCGGAAAGTCGGTCAACCAGACTATGATATACATTGCACATGTGAAAGTGAATATATGTATACACTTAATATGGTCAGAGATGCTTTGTTCTGACGGTTACATACATTTGCACAAATATTCTGTGTACCTTTGGTACAGAACATAAACAGACACTAAATCAGAGAAAGCTGGCCCAAATTTTCATCTTATACATATACATATCGAAAAACTTCATTGCCAGCTTGCCATGAAGCTTTGCCTGCTTCGACTGCCCCCTACACCTCTTCCCTACAAACAAAAACTTAATGAGGAACTTCATGAAATTTGCTTGACCGTGTAAATGCGGACTAAGAACGTATATCGTCGTCAAGTGTATACCTATTGTATTGTTATTTTAAATATATTGGAAAAACATGCAACGAACCAAGGTTCGAACCAAAACCAATGCCCAAAAACCTCGAACCTCAAATTTCCGAACCTTAACCGTTGGTAAATTTTGGTTCGAACCAGCAAACCGAAGGTTCCGAAAAATTTTTTGGGTTTGCAGCCCTGGAGAGAACTGATGTCAGTGTCTGCAAGACACTTGGTAAGTTATAATTTTGATCACTTTACAAAACCACTATACTAAAAACGTTATTTTACCTATACAGGTGTAACTATTTTAGCTCCCAACGTCAAGTTATGGTGTCCACATTTTTGCCGTTAGTCTCCCTTGTGGGAGGAGACTCGAAATCCATAGCTGACAGTCTGTGCCAGGAGATAAAGAAGTTTAAATTACACATTGGAAATTTGATTGTAATCGGTACGGACAAAGCAAATGTAATTGTTCGCTCGAAACAGAGTGTTTTACAGAATTAAAGAAACTAGTTCCATCTTTGATTTTAATTAAATGCCTGTGCCATTCATTGCAATCTGCTGATAATAATGCCTGCAAAACGAGTATACCGGATACCTTAGAATATTGTATATGAAAGTTAAGTTTTGTTCTCAAAAGGTCGAAGCGTCAAACTGATTACAAAAAATGTTTGAGCTAATTAACTGTAATACGGTAAAGCGGGCTCATTGTTAGAGCGGTTTTTATATATTTATTTATTTATTTTTTTTGGTTTAAGTTACTGTTGACCCTTAGGCAAAGAGAATTATTTGGCCACCTCAGTGCAATCCGGGGAAAACGCCAACACAAATTTGGCTGAAAGCTTCCAGTGCTTTGTATGAAGTTTTATAAATCGAAGCGATTTATGTTGTTTGGTATTTAGTCCTTTGGCCTTGAGTTTACAAATTCTTTTTCAATGCTAAAAAAAATGCCATAATGGCGGCTGCCAAGATGGCGGAAGAAACACGTGTCTTTTGGAACAGAGTTCCCCAGCGGTAGACCCTGGGGCACGAACATACTCGCCATTTCATACCTATTGCTTGCCGAAGTCATGCATCACTGTGTGTTAGAGAGAGACACAGTCACATTTTCGCGCTCTTTGCTTGGGGAACTCTGCTTTAAAAAGACAAGCGCGGAGCCCTCCCTCGAACGAACTGCAATGCACGAGGCTTCCAGAGAGACTGAGTGCTATTTTTAGTTAAAAGTATTCTTTTACATTTATTTATTCCTGTGTTGTAGACTGACAAAACTGTGTTGTTTGCCTTTATTATGTGTTTGTTAACGTGTCATTTACCCATGCTTCTTTTTTTTTTACTAATTAATTTAATTTTCTACGCCCCGCTTAAAATACCCTGAGTTTTTGATACAAGGTGGCGCCGTCAAGGCCTGTGTGGCTCCATTATTGGCTTCTCCATATGCGCCGGAGAAAGATGCACAAGCTGGTACATCTCCACGTGCGGAACGCAGACCATAAGCGTAGCTGCCAAACCCACTCTGTGTGGCTCCACCGTCTGCGGCTCCATATGCGCCGGGGAAAGATGCATCGCGAGTTGGATAACGATTTGACTCCACTATTGACGTTTCCTCGTAGTATGCTGATCACCTCTTCTCTATTGAGAAGCTGCTCATATCTGGGCATCCCAGCAAATGCCATATGTCATCGTTTTCTTGTGTTTTCCATAGGGGCATGGTACATGTTCCGTTCGATTAAAGACGTTTGACGTAAATTTTATTAAAGCAAAGCGAGCTTTATGATCCAAGGAATTTTGTACGCTGATAAATACAGATATTTATTGGATACTGTGTGGTCGAGATACTTATATATCCTCGAGGTGCTATTGCATTGTCGGTGGGTTCGCCGCACGGCCTTGTGATTTGTGTACTAAGTATGGACTCGCGGAAAGTGTTCCATTGCCATGCCGTTCTTATAGCATTTCGCCAGTCTTGTCCAAAAGCCTACATAGCTCCTCCATCCCAGAAATCCAAAAAATGTTGCAATCCGACTTCAGAAGTTTGAAAAAAAATTGTTTCATGTCACATTCATACCTGTTTTGACTTTATTATTGCGCCTAATCACTTGTTTTTTAAAAGAGACTGTGGGGGTGAATATAACTCCTAGGTACTTGAATGCGGGCCAAATTTTTATGAGTTTTTATATGTCTACCGCTCCGTCGCTGCCAATCTACCACGCCGCTTTGAAGTCGATGAAAAATCCGTATACTTTTTTGGTTTC
>JBAMBO010003859.1:0-25085 GCA_037044535.1 Lordiphosa magnipectinata
GAAACTGAGGGCTATATAAATTTGCCATCGGCGTTGTTTGCCGTGACCTGTTTTCACACAATGAACCGCCCTCTCTTGTTTAGCTTAGATTAGTTCATTTGCTTTTTTGTTTATCCCAGTGCATCAAGATATCTTTTAAATTACAGCACTAGTCACGACAATGTGTTATAATCAGGGCTTAATCCCGAAACGAATTTCGCTTCCGGTACCGGTTCCGGTACGTCCCGAAATGAATGTTTCGGTTTAAGGTTATATTTCGGTTTTCAACTAATTGCGGTTTCGATACGGTACCCTGATTTTTATTTCGGTATACCGGGACGTACCGGTACGTCCACGTTTTATGTAACTCATATAGCATTCTTGTGATTTGCTCGCGGTAACATAACTGCATTCAATGTGGTTGAGTTCATACAACTTCTTAGCGGATTCATTATAAATTTATCATCAGAGAATCTGCGTAGCAGGAACAGAAAGCACGACTTTTGAAATCTCATACAATTCTAGGAACTTTGAGGAGGATTCTGACCACCAGTTAAGAATGTTTCCATGGTTTCGCACTTAAGTGCGAGAAAAGTCTTAATGGAATCCAGTAACTGCTTTGATAGAGATCCAGTAAATCCAAATGGAATAAAAATCACCAAAAACAAGATTTTCGGTTGAAGTTTAGTTGTGGAAACCTCCGCTGGTTCTAGTATGCGTACAATTTCGCGAACTGAGTCCCACACTTTCCGGTGCAAAAGAAAGTCATTATCTGCAGCCGCAAAACTGGAGCAAATATTGAAGATGTCTTCCGCCAGCAAATATTTTAGCATCTTGTATGTAGACCAACTTGTGACCACATTTACGATGCGCTCTGCAAAGGTAAGAAAACCGAAACTGTACCTGTACCAACGTTTCGGTTTCGTTCCGGTGCTATCGGTTCCAATAATAACGCTAAACGGTTTTCGGTTCTCAAGAAAAAATTTGAATCGGTTCCGGTTCCGGTACTTGATTTGAAACGGTTTATTTCGGCTAACGGTTTCGGTACCGGTTTCGGTACCGGTTCCGGTACTAAGCCCTGGTTACAATATTTTTTGTATACCCTTGCAAAGGGTAATAATTTTGCCCAGAAGTTTGCAACGCATAGAAATATTCATTTCCGACCCCATAAACTATATATATTCTTGATCAGGGCGACGAGCTGAGTCGATTGAGCTTTGTCCTTCCGTCTGTCCGTCTGTCTGTTTCTACGCAAACTAGTCTCTCAGTTTTAAGGCTATCGAGCTGAAATTTTGCACAGAGTCTTCTTTTTACTACACGCTGCTAATATATCGGAACGGACCGGATCGGATGACAAAATCTTATAGCTGTCATAGGAACCATCGGTCGAAAAATGGGTCTTAGTGAGAAAAACTTTTTTTTTCACTGTTAGCGTCCTTAAATTCGGTCATTATTAATATTAAATGCTTTCAAACAGATTTGCAAATTTTGGTCAAAATCGGATGACTATATCTTATAGCTTCCATAGGACCGATCGGTCGGAAAATGGGTCTTAGTGAAAAAAAACTTTTTTGTTTTTAAGTAAATAGTTCTTAAGGTCGGTAATTATTAATATTAAACGCTTTCAAACTAATTTGAAAAAGTTGATCGACATCGGGTGACTATATCTTATAGCTGTCATAGGAACCATCGGTCAAAAAATGGGTCTTAGTGAGAAAAACTTTTTTATTTTCAATGTTAGCGTCCTTAAATTCGGTCATTATTAATAATATATGCTTTCAAACAGATTAGCAAATTTTGGTCAAAATCGGATGACTATATCTTATAGCTGTCATAGGAACCATCGGTCGAAAAATGGGTCTAAGTGAGAAAAATTTTTTTATTTTTACTGTTAGCGTCCTTAAAGTAGTATTAAAAACAATAAAGCAATAGGTAAAGTAATATTGGTATTATATGTTTTGTCTCTAAAGATGTTCTTTAAGTTTAATTTTAAATTGCGTAGCGCTTTGTATAGATTTTACAGAATTGGGTAGTGTGTTCCAGTGGCGAGTAGCATATATGAGGAACTGTTTTTGGGTGATTTGGCATATCTAAGCTTCTCATACAAGTAAATTGGTTCTCTGCGAGTGATTATGCTGTGTAATAAGATTAGGGCCCTCAACTTTATCCATTGTCTAAAGCAAAGATCAAAAATTTTATTTGAAAAAAATGTTATGTGTTTAGTCCTATTTCTATTGAATATATAGCGATCTATAGACTTAAAGGCGACTTTAAGTTAATTCATACTAGCTGCATCACAATGCACCAAAAATTTCTACGCCATAAAATGGTGTAGGGATCAGCTACATTCTAGCTACTGTCATTTGAATTTGAATTGGTAGAAACTTTTGGAATAAAGAGAGCTGCCTAAGTAATCCGTACAACCTTCCAGTTGCCCTATTGATGTGGTCATTCCACGACAACGTATTTTTAAAGTGTATACCCAAATTGGTAGCATCATCAATATATCTTATTTGCATGCCATCAACACATAACTTAGGCAGCTGCAGCTCATTAAGGGCCTTTTTGTACAGAACCAAGCATTTGGATTTAAGCGGATTTAGTCCCAAACCCTTTTCTATAGCCCACTTATATACTTTAGTAAGTTCTTCATTTCCAGTCGAAGGCCCTAGCAGCTAGTGCTCGTTAAACTATTATTAAGTTTAGTATTGTATACTAGATTTAACCTGTTAAAATAAAATAAAAAAAATAAGTTCTTCATTACATATAGAAACACACTTATTTAACTGACTTAGCAGAGTCAGCGTACATATGTATCTTACACATGGACGGGACATTAGGGAGGTT
The DNA here is from genome assembly GCA_037044535.1 of Lordiphosa magnipectinata. Lineage (NCBI taxonomy): Eukaryota > Metazoa > Arthropoda > Insecta > Diptera > Drosophilidae > Lordiphosa > Lordiphosa magnipectinata. Next base: position 2,827 of record JBAMBO010003859.1, read on the forward strand.
ATTAACATACATAGAGAACAATAACGGCCCAAGAACAGATCCTTGGGGTACACCTCGCGCAATCGAAACAAGATCGGAGGTACGCAAACCTGCAACTACAGCCTGTTGTCTATTGCTTAGGTAGGATTTAATTAGCTTAGTTGCAGTGTACGAGAAGTTAAATAGCGCGTTGAGCTTTGTTCATAGTATTTTATGATTCACGGTGTCGAATGCTTTACTGTAGAAGGAAAGTTACTTGTCCATTATCCATTCGTCTACGAATATCCTCCGATATATTTAATTTATAATATTTGATTCTTGGTTAGTTATATTTATAATATTATAATCGGGAGAAAATGCGAACGGCGGCTTGAAGTGGTACAGAGTATATTATAGTCCGGCTTGACCGACTTTTTCGCTTGTTTTTAGGCTTAGAAATTTCGCTGCATTTTTGTCTGTGTACTTTTGAGCTGCAAAGTAAAACTCATCTAATAATCGTGGATAACTTAGTTTAACATGACAAGTTGTATATTATGTGAGTGTTGTTAGAATTGGTATTCTCTATCAGAACTCCAAAGTGTGAACTTGTTTTCTTAATTTAATTTAACTTTTTTTTCTTTAACTTTACCATCGTCATCTTTTACTTTAAGGATAAAAGCAGCAGGAGATTAAGCAGCCATTACCTCAATCTTTATTATTTTATGTTCTGAGCATATATGTGGGCGGACTACTGTATTGTTTCAAATGTTATGTTATTTGGGATTTTTACCATCCAATCCTTCATTCATTATAACTTGTGTAATGTATTTTGTGTTGACTTTGTCCTGTAACGGAATTGTGTTTTCTTCAATCCTTTCGTTATTCAAGGTAGTTTTTTAACTCTCAGTGAAAACATCGTTTTCGTCAAGAAAGCAAAATGGGTGATCCGAAGTACTCCCAAAGACCCTTTAGTAAAGATACTGTGGTAAACAAACGAGAAATACACTAATGGACCAGATCTTGTCTCTGTCGCTGGTCTCGATAATCACATGGAAGTTGCGCATAGCCTGAACTTGCTAAGAATCAACATATAATCAATATATATGCCACTATTGTGCTTCAAAAAGTAGGCTCACCTCAAACTGCACCATAGTAAAGTTGATGATGACGGGATCTCTGGAACAGCTGCGCACTCTGGTGGTGAGCCTTCTGCAGTTTTTTGACCACAGACTTAATGTTTTGGTGCTTAGACTTTCATGTAATTTGTACAATTCATGTTCCACCTCTTCAACTGTTTGATTTTTTATTTATATCGACTGATCTTATCGAGTATCTGTCCTTCTGTCTGTCTTGTAGTTATGAAGGCCTTTTCCAAATCATCCTCCATGATTTTTTATTATTTCCAGAAGGATGTCTTTGGAGCGGTCTTTCACAGGAATCATACAATATATCCCTTACTGTTGATCGACTCCTCCGAATATCTAGTCGACCTGGTTGGACCTCGAGCCAGCTAAACTCGCTAATTAAACATTAGAAGATCGCCAAATAAACTACAAACCTATATAAGAGAAGGCACGCTCTCTTGTTTTGTAAACGAAACTAACAAAAGACTCAAGAAACAACAAGCCTTGCTGAAATGAGTATATACTACATCAGTTTGCCGCTTAATGACAAATCCATTGTTTACAAGAGAAGTAAATTACAGTAAATTCGTAGATATAGAGCGATTCTTCATGAAACCATGCTGAGATTTGCATATTACAGAGCGACAATAATGTTGTAGTTGGGAAGTCAGCATCTTTTCGAGAAGCTTTGGAATGTCCGATAGTTTCGATACACACCTGTAGTTCGATATAATTGACTTTGAACCCTTGTTATCAATTGGAATAATATAGGATTCCTTCCGAAGTACCATACCATTGCTATTCCAAAATGTTGTCTATAATAACTGTTGATTTATGTTGGTTATATTGAATTATAATTAACCATTGACCTTGAGCCAGCCAGATGAAAACTTTGACTAAAAATTTAATATCGAAAATAAGTGTGAAAATAAATATTTTATGTAAAAGTTTCAGTGATTCCACAATTTCCGACAAACTTAAAAAATAAAGATTCAAAAAATTCGTCAAACTAATTTTCTCCCCAGAAAATCTTCATGCCATGGAATTTCGCAACACCACTGTGAGTAATTACCCAACTCAGTTGCAATTGCATTCGTTGCAATTTATGTAATGTGCAGCAAATACTAAAAATTCAGTATTAATTTTATTAAATCATTAAAGTCAGAAACAAAAGCCAATCTTTAATGGGTCAGCACATGCAGGACGACGAGCAGGACAACTACTCATAACTGTTTGCGTGGCTGTGAAAATATCAATAAAGAAAACTAATGAAGTGCGCGCTGTCTTAAGTGGCTTATGGCCACTTTGACACACACACACACACACACTCACATGAAAACGTAATGTCAAAGGCCAGACACAGGCGAGGACCTCAACTGGAAGGGACATTCATGCTGTGAGTCTTTGTGTCGCGTCGCCTCATAAAATCCGCACTTATTACTCCTTTTATGCAACTATATAAGACTGTATGAGTGTGTGTGTGTGTGTGTGTTTATTTACTTGGGTCGCACTTGAGTTTTTGGCTATTAGCCGCATCCTTTGGGGTCAAGAGTCGACTGTCCCTGCTGCTGCGGTTAACTAAGTCCTCACTGTCGCCTGCTGCTGACCACTCAAGTGCTCATATTATTGGCCCAGAGAAGTGCTGGCAAAATATTTACGCCACGTCATTGGGCGAGTAAATGCAATTCATTGGGCTCATAAATTGCAAATGGTTTGCGAGAACAAACGAAAACTGCAAATAATTAAGCAATGGATGCGAGGGGATGAAATGTACGAAAAAATGGCGAATGATTCCCAGGATACTAGCTTTTCATATGAATGGGAATTAACGGTCGAAGCTTTACAGTAAAATTGTAGCTTACCAAGAACTTGACAAGTTCAAGTTGGCATTCGGGAAGCTTTTAGTGCTGCCCAAAGCTAAACCTAGATGGCGCTAAAAGAATTTTGGACACGGAAGACAAACCAAAGCATATTTTTAGGCAAACCAGAAACTGGGCAGAAATCTTGAACAAATTTATGGAAATTTAAAAAAATAAAGAAGAATATTAAGAAAATTTGGAGAATCGTCTGTTCAATAAGCTAAGTCCAAATTCTAAAAATAGATTTTAAAATCAGGAAATTGTGAGTTCTTTAAAGCAAATAAATGCAAATAACTACTAAGATTTTGTTTAAAATTTGTTTTTCTGAAAGAAATTCAGCATTTTTAGAACTTTATCGACAAGCTGAGGCTGTGCTGACAATTTGGCCAGTACGAAAATTAAGAAATTTCAAAAACATTTATTCTAAATGACTTTGGTTCAATGTTTCAAGATTGCAATTCGGTATATCGAACTGAGGTGGTCGCTTTGGAATGTATGGCTATGGTTTTTGTGTGTTTCAGTCCTGGGGTTCGACAATTTCTCGGCACTTACTTGTAGCTATAGTATCAAGGACTTAATTCTTATGGAATATCTGCGTTATTCTATTTGCCAGCTCGAGGGGACTTAAGTTGCATAACTATAAACAGCTCCCAGCCAGCATTTTATGAAATTTCTAATCACATTCTGGTCTTTTTTTATACCCTTGCAAAGGGTATTATAATTTTGCCCAGAAGTTTGCAACGCATAGAAATATTCATTTCCGACCCCATAAACTATATATATTCTTGATCAGGGCGACGAGCTGAGTCGATTGAGCTTTGTCCGTCCGTCTGTCTGTCTGTCTGTCTGTCTGTCTGTCCGTCTGTCTGTCCGTCTGTCTGTCCGTCTGTCTGTCCGTCTGTTTCTACGCAAACTAGTCTCTCAGTTTTAAAGCTAGCGAGCTGAAATTTTGCACAGAGTCTTCTTTTTACTGCACGCTGATAATATGTCGGAACCGACCGGATCGGATGACTATATCTTATAGCTGCCATAGGAACCATTGGTAAAAAAAATGGGTCTTAGTGAGAAAAACTTTTTTGTTCTTAATGTCAGCGTTCCCAAACACGGTCATTTTTAATATTATAAGCTTTCAAACAGATTTTCAAACTTTGGTCAAAATCGGATGACCATATCTTATAGCTGCCATAGAACCGATCGGTCGGAAAATGGGTCTTACTGAGAAAAACTTTTTTGGTTTCAATGTTAGCGTCCTCAAACTCGTCCCTTATTAATATTATATGCTTTCAAACAGATTCGCAAACTTTGATCAAAATCGGATGACTATATCTTATAGCTGCCATAGGACCGATCGGTCGGAAAATGGGTCTTAGTGAAAAAAAATATTTGTTTTCAAGTAAATCGTTCTTAAGGTCGGTGATTATTAATATTAAACGCTTTCTAGCTAATTTGAAAAATTTGTTCGAAATCAGATGACTATATCTGCAGGCTGCCATAGGACTTATCGGTCGGAAAATGAGTCTTAGTGAGAAAAACTTTTTTGTTTTCAATTTTATCGTTCTTAAACTTGGCGATTGTTAATTTGATATGTTTTCAAAAAGATTCGCGAAATTTGGTCGAAATCAGATGTTCATCTGACGGAAAATCGATTTTAGTTACAAAAGTTTTTGATTTTTATCCAAGCGTTCTTAAACTCTGTCATTTCAAAAACAGCTTTTGCAAGGGTATAAAAACTTCGGCACAGACGAAGTTAGCTTGGCCTTCTCGTTTTCGATATTTTTCGGGTTCGAAAAAGACTCATCTGTGCGATTCTTGTTGAAATGATCTTCCAAATGCTAGGTGGGCTAATGCACTCTTTCCTAAAAATACGTTTCAAGAACCTGTAGCCCCAAAAATTAGTAGGCTTTTTGCTGATAATGCATAATGAAATGCTATGATGCATGCGGTTATGATGCTGTTGCGGTATTGCAAAGCGTCTTTGATGAACGCTGCAAGGGCTATCCAATTTGTTCCGTTGAGCAGATTGTGAAATTCGTTTTCCGATAGATGTAGACGCTGAAAGTGCAACATACGTATCTTCTTTAAGATGGAGCAGATTCCGACAAAGTGAACCACATCTTCCTTGGCACACATATTGCAGAGGGTACACTCTTGCTGAGTGTTACTTCTGTGAGGTTGAAAATTGAGGCTTAGAGTTTCACAAGGTTTTACACCTAGACTGTCATTAAAGTAGTTTTTTGCTCTGAGGCTGAGATTCAGAGATTTATACAGAATCCTCTCTGTGCTCCTTTTTGCTTGCGCAATAAATCCGTCCCTTTCTACTTTTGCAGATTTTGGCAATGATTTCTGCGTGGGCTTGTTGCCACAGTAGATGGTTTTCACTGGCGCAGCACTCGTTAGCGATGTTAGACCATATTTCAAAGAACTGGGATCTTTCGCCCTGAAGTTACCTAGCTATGATCTTCGGCAATCTTGAGCTATCCATCTTCATTGCTTTGTTTACGTAGATGAAATGGGTATGCAGTGTGTACGTGAACAGAGAGGGCAGATCAGTTGCTTTAAATATTGCGTAATTTGGGGAAGTTGAGGGGAGCCTTAATACTTTTTTAATGAAGATAGTGAGAAGGCGCTCGACATTTTCATAGGATGAGTGGGCCCATACTTGCGATCCATAGCACAGGATAACCGAATTGTTCTAGGCCCTATCTACCTATAACAGGCTTCATTCAGCAGCTACATTATGCTAATTTCAACGGACGGTTTTTATATAACCATGTTGAAAACTAGAAAGAATAAATTAGACTGATAAACTTTTTGTATATTTTAATTACATTTTACAATTGTAATCAGGTTAGCCAGCTATAGTTTAAGATTTACTTGTACAGTATTATAAATAAAGACCACTTAGACTAGTGGACTTTCGTTGCTATCCAAAATCCTTGTGTATTCGGCTGTCATCATGATTTTCTGAACCTGTGTGATCCCGCTATGGGGTGCGGCATGCTCTACAACTCTCAAGTAACTAGAGTCTTCTACAGGGTGGTCCATTTCAAAATTGGAATTAAATTTTGCTAAAAAAAGATCCACCCAATTTTTAAGAACATTTTCAATTGTTTCTTCATTTATGTCAGCAAAAGCAACTCGAATATTGTTCTTCAACTCATCTATTGTTTAAGGATTGTTTGCATAACATTTGTTCTTGACCGCTCCCCAAACATAATAGTCTAACAGTGTCAGATCATAGCTTCTTGGCGGCCAATTCACATCTCCATATTTGCTGATTTTTCGATTTTTCGAACATAGGGCGCAGAAGATCGATTGTGGCGTGCGCTGTGTGGCACGTAGCGCTGTCTTGTTGAAACCAAATATCGTCCAAGTCTTCCACTTCAATTTCCTCGAAGAACCAATCACTTAACTCACTCACCATTCACGGTCACGGTGGCTCCTTCTTCATTTTCAAAGAAAAATTGACCAAAATCCGCACCAAACAGTGACACGTGCTGGGTGCATTGGCTTCTCGAAGACGATATGCGAATTTTCTGTGCCCCAGATGCGACCATTTTGTTTATTTACTTAACCACCGAAGTGGAAATATGCTTCATCCGAAAAGATGATTTTTCGGTAAAATTCACCATCTTCGGCCAAACGATCTTCCGCCCAGTTTGCGAACTATAGACGATTCGGATGGTCAATTGGCTTTAGCTGCTGCACCAATTGAACTTTGTATGGCTTCATGGCAAGGTCTTTATGCAAAATTCGCACCAAAGAAGTGCGTGAAATGTCCCATTGTTGAGATCGATGGCGAGTTGACGTCGATGGTTGTTCTCGCACATTTTCAGCAACCGCAGCAATATTTTCGGTCGAGCTTACCAGACGAGTACGTACACCGGTTGGTTTATCCACCAACATTCCAGTTTCACGAACTCGCTTCACGAATTGATCCACAAATTGAGTTTTCGGAACATTTTGTTTGTAAAATGTTTTTATTTTTTCAAATTTCGCACAGTTTGAGTCGAGGACTCGCCACTTTGTAAATATGTTTTTAATATTTCCCAACTTTCTTCAAGCGGATATCGACCCATTTCGTAAATGTCAAAGTTTTTACTAAATATTAGTCACTTTCCGAATGACATTTGACGTTTTTAAAGTCAAAATATGAACAGTTCAAATTCCAAACACTAGATGGACCACCCTGTATAAGACGAGTTTTTCAGCGCATTGCTGATGCTCCCGGGTATTAGAGGCAAACAACTATATACCGCGATTTGAACATTTTGCCAGTACACTTAAAAAAATAAATGCCAAAAATTTGCCCATGAAATCCGTCCAAAGGCGATTCACCCCAAAATTTAAGAAAAAAAATAGGGGAAAGCTAGCTTCGGCTCGACCGAAGTTTATATACCCTTGTAGCTTGATGGCAGCTATACGATATATTCATTCGATTTTGACCGATTTTTTGACAGTATTATGTGTGGAAACTGATAATATTCACAACTGGAAGGTATAAAGACGCTACCATTGAAAACAAAAAAGTTTTTCTCATTAGAACTACTTTTTCGACCGATTGTTCGTATGACAGCTATATGCTATAGTCATCCGATTTGGATCAAACTTGGTAGAATTGTGTAGTAGCATTTAATATTGATTAGTGACAAGTTTGGGAGCGATAGCTTTGAAAACAAAAAAGTTTTTCCTACTAAGACTTCGTTTCAGACACATCTTTTGTATGGCAGCTATACTATATAGTTGTCCGATTTTCATAAAACTTGGTGGATTTGGGGACATTTGCATTGAAAACAAAAAAGTGTTTCTCACCAAAACTAGTTTTTCGACAGATCGTTCCTATGGCAGCTTTATGCTATAGGCATTCGATCCGGCCAGTTCCGACAAATGTGCAGAGTATTTATACCAAAAGACTTCGTGCAAAGTTTGGTTAAGATGGCTTTAAAACTGACGGAGGAGATAGCATAGAAACAGACGGACGGACAGCTCGTCATGCTGATCAAGAATATATATACTTTATGTGGTCGGAGATGCTTCCTTCTATGCCTTTTCAACATCTGAACAATTTTAATATACCCTCTACAAGGGTATAAAAATCTAAATATAAATACATAATTGCCCTATCGATAGTTGACGCATCGATTCGCATGGGTGTGGGTCGCGAGTGGATTTAATGAACAGCTGATGCCCGAGACGGAAATTTGTGTAGCTTATTATTTTGACATCATAAATCGACCATGGAGGGAAAAAAAGCAGAAGCGCAAGATTAACGTACGAAAGTTTGAGGTTAAACTATAAGCTAAGGTCCACAAATCAGAAAAACAAAATGACGAAATTCGCACTGAAGGGACGTAACCTGAAAACCCGTCTTCAATGCCAACGAACCCAAGCGTCCCCACTCAGCAGGTGGTGACCATACACAAACCAGTCATCAAGTTTACGACCACCACAGAATTAACTGTGTCGGCCACGGCCGGCTCCTCCTCGGAGGAGGTCAAAAATAAGGTACCCAATGCAGACCAGCTGGAAATGGAGGTGGATAGAGATGCGGCTGCTGTGGGTAGCATTACTAGCTCCAACGGTGCAAATTAAACTAAAATTTATGAAAACTAAAAATTTAGTTTCCAATCTCTAGCGAAATGATGGTACAGCCCAAATCCATGATTTGCAGATACTTCGAGCCGCCATCCTGCATCCAAAAACGGCTTTATCTGACCCACACTGTAGACCGATAAGCCAATCCCTTGTACAATTTTCTCCAAAAGATTGTAGTTGCCCGAACGGCAGAAATCCAAATAATCCTCCAAGTAGTAGATAGATAGTAGATAGGCCTTGTTGATGGCATGATTGGCCCACCTGAGACAATAGCAGGACTGTAATGTGGAAATGGCTCTACGCATATAACTGCCTTATATATATACAATTGACTTGTAGGTTTCCTCCTCGAACTGCACCTGCTACAAGTCACAGATGTATCTTAAACGCGCAAATGTTTGATCCTCGCCTTCAACCTGAATTTGGTGCAACGCGATGCCGCTACCTCCATCAACATAACTCTGTTCCTGTTGCGCATCATTTTAAAGCAGTGTTCCCCAGCCATTACCCCGAACAGACTCAGCAATTTATTCTGAAAGCTTGCCAAAGTCATGCATCACAGAGTGTCACATTTTCCGTCCTCTCTTCTTGGGGAAACCTGCTTTAAAGCATCCCCATACATCATAATGGCTTCTTTAACCAATTCTTCCGAGCTAAGCTTTTCAATCAATGTTGCATGGATGCATCAATAAGATGTATTTTTGAACTTGTAAAGATTTCAATTGCCTGCTTAAAGAATTTCTGCCAAAATGGTTGAAAAAATTTGTCAAAATTGCTTCCCGCTGTCTGTTTTCTCTTATTAAATTTTCCTCTGCTCATTATCATTTTATTTTCATTAAAAAAACAAAACACATACACACATTCCGGCAGTTATTATGCTTAATTTGAAAACATTTAATTACCATTAATTATATTTGTGTGTATAATTACATTTTCTGTTTTATTGTTACATTTATATCTTGTATAATATATATTATTCACTTATTATGCTTAGTAAAATCACGCAAATGTTTCATTAAAAATTGATGCCTTCATTTTGGAAACTCATAAAAATAGAACGACGTGATGTGAGAGGGGGGTGGGGGAAACTGCATTTGACTTCCCTTGATTAAAATTATGCATTAAATAACAAAATAAAATAGAAAAAGATTGTTTCTTTTTTTTCTGTTTTGTTGTTTTTGTATACACTTAGCAAAAATATGCATTACAAACTATTAGCAGTGGTTTCTACCCTCCGTTGGGCGGCGGGGGAGGGCAGGCGTAGACATTTAAAATCTAAATAGAAGGGCGTGACTGTGTTCCATACAAATCTTTAGTTTTAATATCTAAACTGTCCCTTCTTCCCCCTCTCGTTGTGATAGACACGCAGTGGTGAGTAGCTGCCATTGCCATTGAGTGAGGCGCCAGCACCATGACCAGCTCCATTGCCATTGCTGGCACCGCCAGCACCATTACCCGAGGCCGTATTGCCAAAGTTTTGAGAAGCCGAACCCGAGATGAGCTCCTCCGAATGCTGTGGCTTGGCGGTACAACGTGGTGCCAGAATCAAATTGTAGATGACAAAATAAACCAAAGCTATAATGCAGGCGGCAATGGCCAGCCATTGATAAGTGCATTGCCAGGTCTCCAGTTTGGGATCCTTTTCGTCACGTGCCAGGCCCATCAAAGCGCCAAAACCTTTGCCTGTGGATAGAAGAGAAATGGGAAAATTATTATTTTAACTTTGTTAAACTTTAACTATAATTTCAAAAAATTGCAAATCCGATCGATCGGTCCTATGGCTGCCCTAAGATATAGTCATTCGATTTTTACCAAATTTTGGGTATCTGTTTATAGAATCGGAAATGAATGAACATGACAGTTCTATCCGTGGCGCAGTAGGCGGTCATTCCTTTTGAACAGCAGGGAAAACTTTAGGTGCGACTTATACAAAGTGATAATCTTTTACAGTTCGATATTTGTTAAGATGCCAAGAAGAGACAATGGTATCATTGGTCAGCGTTCTCAGAATGCAACGCGACACCATAATATCTCAGCACTTTGAACAGAAGAGATATGTCTAAACTCATTAAATACGGCAAATTTCTAATTATTGTGTTCCCCTAAAGAGTTTCCCATTCAAATATTATCTTCTTCATGCCACTTTTCAACTTACCCAATCCAAAGAAGGCCAAAACAGCAATGGCCTGTCCAGTGGCTGTCAATTTTCTTGGCATAGCATGACGCATATACAAAATTATTGTAATCCAAATCAATCCAATCACAGCCGGCTCTATTGCTTCCATTACCACAGTCAACCATTGACACTGGACATCACTCAAGGCCGTAAAACGTATGACGAAAATCGCAAAGCCCGCAATAAATATATTCGAATGTCCACAATACTCTATAAACTTATCCACATTGAAGAACAGCACCAAAATGAGTATCAAACCCGCATAAGTAATGGCATACTCATCCGAGAATGTATAGTGCAGATAGGTATGTATACTACTCCAGAAGGTGCCAAAGAGTATGGAAACCAGTGTTAATAAAAATATTTCCGGACTATAGCGACGTATGGCTGACATGGGTACCACCAGCATGCCCGTTTTGGTATGCCACCACCATTCGGGCGGACTCAAAGGCATTTGCGAGGCAAAGATTAAAATCAAAGCACCCATCACAAAGCAAACGATCACAATAATCAAGGCGGTCAAAACTGCATCATGATTGGGGCCATCTTTGATGAAGAACAAATCCAACGGCGAGAAGAGTACCACATAGCCAATGGCACCCCAAACATATTGACGGCACACCTCACCGCGTCCCTCAGATGTCTCGCGTACGGCTATCACAATAGCCGTATTGAGCAGGGTTAAAGCAGCCATGGGAAAGATATCGCCCAGCAGACGTATGACAGTGTAGCTGGTCAATACTTCTTGGCGATTGCCAGCAACCTGAGAAAAAGAAATAAATTAAATCAAATTAGTTGGTTAAACTAGAAATTAGATATTCGCTACTTACATTCACACACTCACTCTCGGAGAGTACACTTTCTTCATGATAAGGATTCACCACCAGACACTCAATCATGGGCTTACACTTGGTGCCCTTCTTCTTGTCCTGCATGTATTTCACTTGCTTTGCGGGTATGTTGCACTGGAAGCCCTCTTGAGGGTGAGAAAGAGTATAAAAATATATTATTTTAGTAAAAGAGATGAAATGAACGGTGACAGAACAAAGGTCTTTGAAAATTATTAAGAAAAGTTTTATTTTAAGAAAAGTCATAAAAAAGACGGCAAAACTTCAAAAGTAACACATAAAAAAATGGTGTAACACTCACGAGGCTTTGATGTGAAACATGATGCTAAATTTAAGAGCTTAATTTCAAAATCACAAGCTCTTGCAATGGTATATAAATCAGCAATGGCAATCTTTCAAAAGCAGAAAACTAACAGGGAGTAGAAATACCAATAACAAGATCAACAAAATCCAAAGCAATTTAATTCGTTTGTGAACTCTAAACGCAAATCTTACACTATGCCAATATTAAGAGAATTATGAAATTTTAACTGCTACATTTATGTAGTTCCATTATTTCGCCCTTCCAGCATGGATTTGTGAAGCATTGATGATCTACTACCACTAACTTCTTATATCATTAGTGATCAAATGCAAAATGTAAACTGACCTTATTTTTTACTGCTTTTAATGATTCTGTTAATCACTCCCTGCGGAGTTTAATCGATTTTCCAACAAACCTTCTTCAATGAATCTTTGATTAACTAAGTTCTAGAACATAAAAAGCTATATTTTGTAGTTCATATTCTAAGCGCATACGGGTTACCTCTGCAGTACCCTAGAGGACCCTAAGGTAGTCTCTTCATCAATGATCTTCCTTCAGTCTTGACTTACTCTATAATGAAGTGAAACTATGTTTAACGCATAATGATTTGGTGTTCTCGCTTCAATTTGCAAACTGATTTGAATGCATTTCAGTTCCAAGTGTAAGGTTGATATTTTACAATAGCTTACCACAACTGGCTTCATGCACTTATGTGCTGGATAATGTGGCATTTGAGAGCTTCAATGATACACCGCCGAGAAAAAAAACGAGACGGCCAAGCTAACTTCGTCTGTGCCGAAGTTTTTGTACCCTTGCAAATGCGGTTTTTGAAAAGTCAGAGCTTAAAACCGCCTACATAAAATTCAAAAAACTTCGACAGATAAGCATCTGATTTCAAACATATCAAATTAACAATCGCCGAGCTTAAGAACGATAAAATTGAAAACAAAAAAGTTTTCCTCACTAAGACTGATTTTCCGACCGATCGGTCGTATGGCAGCCTTAAGATATAGTCATCCGATTTCGACCAAATTTTGCGAATCTATTTCAAAACATATAGAATTAGTTACCAGTGAGTTTAAGGACGCTAACATTAAAAACAACAAAAATTTCTAACTATTCGACCGATCAGTCCTATGGTAACTATAAGATATAGTCACCCGATCTCTATCAGCTTTTTCAAATTAGTTTGCAAGCGTTTAATATTAAGAATCACCGATATTAAGAACGATTTACTTGAAAAGAAAATAGTTTTTTTCACTAAAACTCATTTTCCGACCGATCGGTCCTATGGCAGCTATAAGATATAGTTATCCGATTTTGACCAAAATTTGCAAATCTATTTGAAAGCATTTAGTATTAATAATGGCCGAGTTTGAGGACGCTAACATTGAAAACAAAAAAGTATTTCCCATTAAAACCCATTTTTCGACCGTTGGTTCCTTTGGCAGCTATAAGGTATAGTCATCCGATCCGGTGGGCTCCAACATATAAATATAAATATATAGCAGCGTGCAGTAAAAAGAAGACTCTGTGCAAAATTTCAGCTAGATTGAATTAAAACTGATAGACTAGTTTGCGTAGAAGCAGACAGATAGACGGATGGACAAAGCTCAAGCGACTCAGTTCGTCCCCCTGATCAAGAATATATATATTGTTTATGTGGTCGGAAATGAATATTTCTATGCGTTGCAAACTTCTGGGCAAAATTATAATACCCTTTGCAAGGGTATGAACATATTTTGTTTATCAAATTTACTTTGATATGAAAATATATCAAATTGATATGAAAATATATCAAATAGATATGTTAAAAATTTCAAATCGATATATTTGACATATCTTAAGGGGGTACATGCACTCAGAAGCGTAAAAATAAGGTATATTTTTAAAAACTTATTTATTATGGTAATTAAGATATATTCAAAAAACCAAAAATTAACCTATAGTTTAATAATAAATCCAGTCTTTAATCAAAGCATTTTTTTTTTTGAAAATTCACAAAATGGCGGCTTTTGAAACTTTAGACTCTGATTTTCGATAAAATGTGAAAAGTTAATTGCAGGGCTTAATACCGGAACCGGTACCGGAACCGTTAGCCGAAATAAACCGTTTCAAATCAAGTACCGGAACCGGAACCGAATCAAATTTTTTCTTGAGAACCGAAAACCGTTTACCGTTATTAATTTAACCGATAGCACCGGAACGAAACCGAAACGTTGCTACCGGTACAGTTTCGGTTTTTTTACCTTTGCAGAGCGCATCGTAGATGTGGTCACAAGTTGGAGCTCTACATACAAGATGCTAAAATATTTGCTGGCGGAAGACATCTTCAACATTTGCTCCAGTTTTGCGGCTGCAGATGATGATTAGCTTCTGCACCGGAAAGTGTGGGACTCAGTTCGCGAAATTGTTCGCTAATGAGAACCAGCGGAGGTGGCCACAACTAAACTTCAACCGAAAATCTAGTTTTTGGTGATTTTTATTCTATTTTCTTTTTTTTCTCTCTTTCTTTCTCACGCATACAAGCACAATTTGCGTGCGCCGCATTCGTGTTCTATAAATAGCTTTCAATGCTTATTGCGTACGTGTGATTTTGTGCAGTCGGCCGCGGCAGAGGTCCTATGCACACGCTGGCTCGTGTGCATTGGAACGTCGCGACGCGCCCATCTCTGATTTGGATACACTGGATCTCTATCAAAACAGTTACTGGATTCCATTCTGACTTTTCTCGCACTCAAGCGTCTTTAAAACCATGAAAACATTCTTAACTGGTGGTCAGAATCCTCCACAAAGTTCCCAGAATTGTATGAGATTTCACAAGTCGTGCTTTCTGTTCCAGCTACGCAGGTTCTCTGGCGATAAATTTATAATGAATCCGCTAAGAAGTTGTATGGACTCAACCACATTGAATGCAGTTATGTTACCGCGAGCAAATCACAAGAATGCTATATTAGTTACATTAGACGTGGACCGGTACCGGTACATACCGGTATACCGAAATAAAAATCTGGGTACCGTATCGAAACCGAAAACCGAAATTAATTGAAAACCGAAATAGAACCTTTAATAGAAACATTCTTTTCGGGACGTACCGGAACCGGTACCGGAAGCGAAATTCGTTTCGGGGTTAAGCTCTGGTTAATTGTTTAAAAAAAATAGTAATTTTCAACAAAAATCAATATCCTTCGATTAAATCCAAATTTCATCAATATCGAGTAGTTTTCGAGTTATAGTGCTCATCGAATGAAAAACACAATTTTCAGAAGAACGCGTTTAAAGTTTTTCAAATTTAGATCTCGTATAATTTTGCTGTTAACTATCGAATTGAATGGAAACATTTAAACTTTACGTATTTTTATCTGTTGAATACGAATATCACATTTTTTTTTGCTGATAATTTGAACATTACATTATTTCTAGCTAATTGTTTAAACAATTTCCTTGAAAAATTTCATTTTTTCAAATTGATTTTTGATTGCCTTATAATTTAGTAATTTTAAAAACAAAAGTATTCCATACAAAATTTGGTTAAATTCAATATTCTTTGAGTAATTTAACTTGGAAAAATTTTCGCCAGAAAAATTAAGTCTGACTTGCTTACACATGTGAATCGTATAAAATTTTTAGCCTGATTGAGTAAATCCAATATTTATATTGTAATCATCAATACCTGGACCATATACTATGTTGAAGCTTCTAAAATATCCATTTATACAACATTATGGACGTGATGAAACCGGTCGCTTGCAGCTGCCGACCGCTCCCTGCTCTAGTCCCAATCTAGACGTTCGATGTTGCTTCAGTAATTATTGAATATCTCGAAAACTATTCATCGGGTTGACTTGAAATTTTTAGAGCATATTCTTGAAGCATCATACTTTAAGAAATTATTAAGATTATTAAGAAAAAATGGATTTTTCGAAAATTCTAAGTGCATTTACCCCCTTAATTACATTTTTGGTACCATTCGGAAACAATTTAATATCAATTTAACTAAATGATATTAATTTGAATCAGAAAGATATTATTTTCTTGCCAAATGAAATGAAAAAATTTATATATTTGAAAAGTTATGGCTGCTGTATGTGTATCGTGAACGTCATCTGTGGTATTTATGTCGCCATGCTCTCATTTTCACTTTCGCAAAACATTTGCGACTTCTAACCGGTTTTTGGACCAAATTTGGACTTAAAATCGCAAAATTTTTGCAAAAGCTGAAATGGCAGGCTGATAATCATGGTCATGTGTGGTAATTTGTGGCATTGAAAAGCAGTTTCTTAAACACTTAGCGGTTTCATTACCATGTAGATCTCTTAGCTGCGAATTGCGCTAATTCATTTATTTAAGCATAATTTTCCACTGGGTTAGAATTAAAGTTTGTTTGGCACTATTACTATTTTTGATCCTCTTTGAGAATTTTTCGTGATTTAATGATTCGTCAGTCACGGAAAGTGGTTTAAAACAGTCTTCATGCTCTTGATTATATTCTTTTCGATTAGTCATTCATGCTATTTATTGTGATTCAATATTTTCCTAATCATGGTTGTGTAGTTTTTTAAGCACTTAGCGGTTGAAGTTACCATGGAGACTTGGTAGTAATGCGCTTATGCATTGATCACTGCATGATGTACTTTCGCTTTGTATATAAACCCTGGTTGCTAGTGTTAATAATGTTGAGAGTGTAAACAGTGTTAACAATCACAGTCAGTTCCTTTGCTAATGCTCGCACTCACACTTGCTTTGTTAACGAATCGAAGTAGATCAACATAGCTTTAAAACTGACGAAGGAGATAGCATAGAAACAGACGGACGGGCAGACGAACAGGCAGACGAGCATGGCTATATAAACTCAGTTCGTAGTGCCGATCAAGAATATATATATACTGTAACGAACCTGAGCCCAACTTTGGAGCTAGTCCCCGGATGTTTCAGTGCTAAGAGAATGTATCGTGTGCGCTGCTTGCACTGGCCAACCGGCGGGTGATTTGGCCCCCATCACCTAACAAAGATTAGTAATACCGCTCGGCTAACTAAGCGACCTCAACAAGGCGACCTCCCAAGTGCACATAAAATTCGCTACAATACTTAATGTGGTCGGAGTTGCTTCCTTCTATGGGTTACAAAAGCAAAGGTATAAAAAGAGTCTCTAAAAATGTAAAATTAAATTAAATTGTACTAAAAAGTTCAAGGAATCTACAAAGGTCTTTAAGGAATCGTCATCAGACAGAAAAAGTAAACCTTATCTCTTCTTTCATTCAATTCATTTACTCACCCAATGGATACTGACACCAACCAGCGCTCTCCGCACTCTTTTGCTCCTCACTGGCTACCGCTGAGCCCATTACGGCATGCATGACCACATTGTTGGTATCCTCCGTAAAGACATGACATTGTTTTACCACATTCTGGCCGGCGTTATTACGTTCAGTGATACAAAGATGTGGTGGCTCAACATAAATTTTTGTCTCCCTGGTCATACGTAAATTTTCCGCACTTTGCAGCTCAATGCCCTCACTTAAGGGATCTAACATTTCCAAATCTGCCTTAGTTCTCATGCTTTCCGTCACGGCACTCCCTGGGTCATCATCGTACTCAAACTCGGAACTTAGCTCCGTGGAAGGTGAGGGCACATTTGGACTGGGTGTGGGCACATCGGCCAGCCAGGCTCGATACATGTTCTCATATTCATTTGGATTCTGGCAGCTGTATGTGCAGCGAGTTAGATTTATGTGGCCCACCTTCTCATCCCAATTATGACAGGTGGCATTATCCTCACAACGTTCCTGAAAGAGTATAGCTCCGCTGGCATCACAGCCAAAGCTCACTTGTGGCTCACGGGCATTCCTACGCTCGATATCGGGAACAGTAAAGAGGCAGGCATAAATAACGGCCGAAATCAGCAGGAAAAGGGCAGTGAGAAATCGCAAGGTACGTCCAAAGGTTTGGGGATTTTTGGCTGCCAAGCGATCGGCCCAAGGACCAGCTATCAAGGGACCCAAGATCGAGACAAATGGTGCCAAAATGCTGATGGTGCGATACTCCGAGAAGTTCAGACCCAAAAGCCTCGGCTTGGTGGCATGCAAAACATGCAAGGCCGTGAGACCTGAAGTAAGAAAAGAATAATATGAATTTGCAAGTAATTAAAAGGATGCCAAGTTTTTCTTACCGCTTATCACAAAGAATACCACAAATTTCAGCGAAATCAAGGTCTTATTGATACGCGGCCTTCGCTCGGCTATGAAACCCATTTTTTGTATAAATTCGGCGGACTACAAACTAATTTAATAATCTCTAAAAATCTGTTTGATTGTTCGTTTCGGTGCTTAGTTGCTCATGTTCGACTCGTGGGGACTCTGCAAAAAAAAAAGAGAGGGAAATAAAAATTAAGTTAATTATAATTACTGCAGTTTCCTATGCAGACATTGAGACAGGCATGGAAATGGTTGATTTAATCAAGCTTTGATGCATGCAACCGCCAAAGTCATCAGCCATCAGCCAAGGTGGTGAATACTGTAAACAATTTTTTAAAATACACACATAGATAGATAGATACTACCAAGCTGTTAACCGCATTTGGTTGTATTTCAACCATAATCTAGGGTATAGACTAGCTCGATATTCTCTTAGGCAAAAAGTGCACAGCGAGAGATAGTACATGTTTACATTATAGATGTATACCAGAGTTGCCCAGAGCCAGCTTATGGCGGCATAGACACCCATACTAATGAAGAAAATATTTCTGAAGCAACAATAAACACTTGAAATAGAAAGAGAAACCCGATTATTGCACAAGTTATAATGAATGAAGGATTGGATGGTAAAAATCCCAAATAACATAACATTTGAAACAATACAGTAGTCCGCCCACATATATGCTCAGAACATAAAATAATAAAGATTGAGGTAATGGCTGCTTAATCTCCTGCTGCTTTTATCCTTAAAGTAAAAGATGACGATGGTAAAGTTAAAGAAAAAAAAGTTAAATTAAATTAAGAAAACAAGTTCACACTTTGGAGTTCTGATAGAGAATACCAATTCTAACAACACTCACATAATATACAACTTGTCATGTTAAACTAAGTTATCCACGATTATTAGATGAGTTTTACTTTGCAGCTCAAAAGTACACAGACAAAAATGCAGCGAAATTTCTAAGCCTAAAAACAAGCGAAAAAGTCGGTCAAGCCGGACTATAATATACTCTGTACCACTTCAAGCCGCCGTTCGCATTTTCTCCCGATTATAATATTATAAATATAACTAACCAAGAATCAAATATTATAAATTAAATATATCGGAGGATATTCGTAGACGAATGGATAATGGACAAGTAACTTTCCTTCTACAGTAAAGCATTCGACACCGTGAATCATAAAATACTATGAACAAAGCTCAACGCGCTATTTAACTTCTCGTACACTGCAACTAAGCTAATTAAATCCTACCTAAGCAATAGACAACAGGCTGTAGTTGCAGGTTTGCGTACCTCCGATCTTGTTTCGATTGCGCGAGGTGTACCCCAAGGATCTGTTCTTGGGCCGTTATTGTTCTCTATGTATGTTAATAACCTCCCTAATGTCCCGTCCATGTGTAAGATACATATGTACGCTGACTCTGCTAAGTCAGTTAAATAAGTGTGTTTCTATATGTAATGAAGAACTTATTTTTTTTATTTTATTTTAACAGGTTAAATCTAGTATACAATACTAAACTTAATAATAGTTTAACGAGCACTAGCTGCTAGGGCCTTCGACTGGAAATGAAGAACTTACTAAAGTATATAAGTGGGCTATAGAAAAGGGTTTGGGACTAAATCCGCTTAAATCCAAATGCTTGGTTCTGTACAAAAAGGCCCTTAATGAGCTGCAGCTGCCTAAGTTATGTGTTGATGGCATGCAAATAAGATATATTGATGATGCTACCAATTTGGGTATACACTTTAAAAATACGTTGTCGTGGAATGACCACATCAATAGGGCAACTGGAAGGTTGTACGGATTACTTAGGCAGCTCTCTTTATTCCAAAAGTTTCTACCAATTCAAATTCAAATGACAGTAGCTAGAATGTAGCTGATCCCTACACCATTTTATGGCGTAGAAATTTTTGGTGCATTGTGATGCAGCTAGTATGAATTAACTTAAAGTCGCCTTTAAGTCTATAGATCGCTATATATTCAATAGAAATAGGACTAAACACATAACATTTTTTTCAAATAAAATTTTTGATCTTTGCTTTAGACAATGGATAAAGTTGAGGGCCCTAATCTTATTACACAGCATAATCACTCGCAGAGAACCAATTTACTTGTATGAGAAGCTTAGATATGCCAAATCACCCAAAAACAGTTCCTCATATATGCTACTCGCCACTGGAACACACTACCCAATTCTGTAAAATCTATACAAAGCGCTACGCAATTTAAAATTAAACTTAAAGAACATCTTTAGAGACAAAACATATAATACCAATATTACTTTACCTATTGCTTTATTGTTTTTAATACTACTTTAAGGACGCTAACAGTAAAAATAAAAAAATTTTTCTCACTTAGACCCATTTTTCGACCGATGGTTCCTATGACAGCTATAAGATATAGTCATCCGATTTTGACCAAAATTTGCTAATCTGTTTGAAAGCATATATTATTAATAATGACCGAATTTAAGGACGCTAACATTGAAAATAAAAAAGTTTTTCTCACTAAGACCCATTTTTTGACCGATGGTTCCTATGACAGCTATAAGATATAGTCACCCGATGTCGATCAACTTTTTCAAATTAGTTTGAAAGCGTTTAATATTAATAATTACCGACCTTAAGAACTATTTACTTAAAAACAAAAAAGTTTTTTTTCACTAAGACCCATTTTCCGACCGATCGGTCCTATGGAAGCTATAAGATATAGTCATCCGATTTTGACCAAAATTTGCAAATCTGTTTGAAAGCATTTAATATTAATAATGACCGAATTTAAGGACGCTAACAGTGAAAAAAAAAAGTTTTTCTCACTAAGACCCATTTTTCGACCGATGGTTCCTATGACAGCTATAAGATTTTGTCATCCGATCCGGTCCGTTCCGATATATTAGCAGCGTGTAGTAAAAAGAAGACTCTGTGCAAAATTTCAGCTCGATAGCCTTAAAACTGAGAGACTAGTTTGCGTAGAAACAGACAGACGGACAGACGGAAGGACAAAGCTCAATCGACTCAGCTCGTCGCCCTGATCAAGAATATATATAGTTTATGGGGTCGGAAATGAATATTTCTATGCGTTGCAAACTTCTGGGCAAAATTATTACCCTTTGCAAGGGTATACAAAAAATATTGTAACCAGGGCTTAGTACCGGAACCGGTACCGAAACCGGTACCGAAACCGTTAGCCGAAATAAACCGTTTCAAATCAAGTACCGGAACCGGAACCGATTCAAATTTTTTCTTGAGAACCGAAAACCGTTTAGCGTTATTATTGGAACCGATAGCACCGGAACGAAACCGAAACGTTGGTACAGGTACAGTTTCGGTTTTCTTACCTTTGCAGAGCGCATCGTAAATGTGGTCACAAGTTGGTCTACATACAAGATGCTAAAATATTTGCTGGCGGAAGACATCTTCAATATTTGCTCCAGTTTTGCGGCTGCAGATAATGACTTTCTTTTGCACCGGAAAGTGTGGGACTCAGTTCGCGAAATTGTACGCATACTAGAACCAGCGGAGGTTTCCACAACTAAACTTCAACCGAAAATCTTGTTTTTGGTGATTTTTATTCCATTTGGATTTACTGGATCTCTATCAAAGCAGTTACTGGATTCCATTAAGACTTTTCTCGCACTTAAGTGCGAAACCATGGAAACATTCTTAACTGGTGGTCAGAATCCTCCTCAAAGTTCCTAGAATTGTATGAGATTTCAAAAGTCGTGCTTTCTGTTCCTGCTACGCAGATTCTCTGATGATAAATTTATAATGAATCCGCTAAGAAGTTGTATGAACTCAACCACATTGAATGCAGTTATGTTACCGCGAGCAAATCACAAGAATGCTATATGAGTTACATAAAACGTGGACGTACCGGTACGTCCCGGTATACCGAAATAAAAATCAGGGTACCGTATCGAAACCGCAATTAGTTGAAAACCGAAATATAACCTTAAACCGAAACATTCATTTCGGGACGTACCGGAACCGGTACCGGAAGCGAAATTCGTTTCGGGATTAAGCCCTGATTATAACACATTGTCGTGACTAGTGCTGTAATTTAAAAGATATCTTGATGCACTGGGATAAACAAAAAAGCAAATGAACTAATCTAAGCTAAACAAGAGAGGGCGGTTCATTGTGTGAAAACAGGTCACGGCAAACAACGCCGATGGCAAATTTATATAGCCCTCAGTTTC
>JBAMBO010003860.1:0-39738 GCA_037044535.1 Lordiphosa magnipectinata
GAAGATAGATCGTTCGTTCCTTCTAAAGATACCTTGTAAACAAAATTATTTATCGATTTGCTGAAGGAATATGATAAAGATCGGATGAACAGATCTATCTCGAGTTATGGGCAAAAAACGGCCAGTTAACACCACCCCCACCCCCCCCACCAACAACCACAGAAACACACCCTAACCGTTCAACCCAGGCAATCTTAGTGCGAGAGAGAAAGAGAGAGAGAGAGAGAGAGAAACTTTAGAGAGCGCACCGCGTTGTGCGCGGGGTGTTAACTGGCCGTTTGACTCCTGAGCAATTGCAGAGTGTAAGGGTACAGTGTATGTTATAGTCGGGCTTGACCGACTTTCTTTCTTGTTTTTTATAATATTTATTATAAATGAAAATTAAATTAAATTATTTATACTTCATTTTTAAAACAGTTTTCTGGTCTCGACGCTATCAACTTTTTTGAGTTCAAAAATGTGTCACAGTGTATTGGGCGAGAACGCGCGATAAACCACTGCAACCTGTCTTTAACGCAATCACTCAAAAGGTGTCAGAGTGAGGGTGGAGCGATACGCGAGTGCATGCGATAAAGCGACAGCGATGCGAGAAAGCAGTGTGTAACCGCTTGAACTCGCTCAGATAGCACGTGATTTTTGTTGCATTGTTAGCTTCTTCTTATTGTAAATCATCAATATGGATCATTCTTTTTGAAACCGAACGGTTTTAAAATTCATAATTTCGGATTTAAATAAAAAAAAATTCGAAATAAGATCTAGACACTGGGCTGGAGTGGGCTTTTGCTTTCGCAAACGAAGACGTCGCATGACTAAAATGTAGACAGAGTCATAGGGAACGGAACAAGGAAACCCCAAACGATGAAAACATTAACGCATCACTTATTTACAGTGGAAGAACGAGGTGTTAGTGTTCTTCCCTTCTCTACCCTCCCTACCTGCAAAAACTCAAAGTAGTTCGTGCCTCAAGTGCCCATAAAGAAAGATAAACGAAATCATTTCAAATTCAATATCGCCTTCATGGCTTAACTAAATATTGGGATGATGAGGATTGCATTATACTAACATTATGACTTAAGAATATTGAGGAATATTGAAATTAACTTTGTTGTTGGATTATTTTATGTATGAAAATGCTTAAAAACTAAGGGGTATTACTTGCATATAGAAAACTTAACGACTAATTCATTTATACGATTAAGGATCAAGGCGCAAGCACAAATAATAATTTCTCACAGACTCACATACATATATACGCTTTTCGGCAAAAATTACAAAGATATCACGGCTATGCCGTACTTACGACAAGGTCGATCGACGTCAGCAGGCCTGGTGACTGATGAAGCCATAGATGCGTCTAAAGATGAAATTTAGTTGTCTTCTCATGATGTGAGGAAATAGTGTAAGGTGCTATTGAATCTGTACATGGGCTATAATAAGATTGCGGCAATAAGTAATGGATACAAAAGTTACGGCTAAAAGAAAATATAACTACAAGCTACAAATACTCAATCCTTCAACAAAAGGTTCTTATGAACAATTCCATGGGGCGAAATCACGCAGAAAATCTCCCGATTTAGGGTACGTATAGGATTCGGCTATACTGACGCTCATTCCGTTATCGCACAAGAATTAAGGGACGCCATCGCTTCACTCAAATTGTAGTGGCACATGGGTGCGGAGTAGCTCTCCGTCGGTGGCAAACACTCTCCCTGGTGTATGACAAAAACACAGCTAAACCACACATTCGTCTCGGCTCTGATCAACCCTCAATTAGTGTTGTGGCAACTGGCCGTGGCAGGATCGATCCTCAACGAGTGTGGTGGCCACTGCCGTGGCTTAGTCTTGTTGGAGGTTGGGGCGACTTTCCGTAGCCACTTGAAGGACCACTCTGGTTAAACAACATCGGCCTCCGAGGCAGTAAAACACTCGGTTCGGCCACGACAACAAGTCAAGGTTACGGCCGCCGACTGCGTCAAAGGAATCACTAATTAACAAGGGCCAATAAATCTCACTATAATGCGTACCCTAAACTGTATCTAATAACTACTATACACTAATCACTATTTCATCTTCTCGCATTGCTAATAGCAATAAATATTATCGCTTCCCGCGTAGCATCGCTTATCGCGCGCACTCTGACATCAGCCTAAGAAGTTGTCATCCGATCCGGACGGTTCAAATTATACAAATTTATGACGCTGAAAATTGTCTGCTTTATTATCCTTTAGTTTCCACTTTGGTTGTAATTTAGTACTTAATGTTCTTTCATTTTGCCATTAAAATCTTATTAAGACGATCAGGCAAAGAATCCACCAATTTTTGCAGTGTTAAATTGCAGATTTTTTCCCACTCTGCAATAAAACCGTGCTTAAGTTGATCGAGTGTCTCAAACGTTTGTTCATTCCTAAAAACTCTGGCAGACTGGATTCACCAGAGGTCCTCAATGGGTTCTAAGTCCGGCATAATCGCTGGTCAATCCAAAACCGGAATGTTTTTGAATGAAAGAGAAGCCTTTGCTGTATATTGCCGCCTTTTCTTGTTGAAAAATACACTTATCCTACCAACGTTTATATCCAAATTCAACAGGTTCACTTTCCAACAACTGTACATACATCTTGGCATTAGATTTAGTTGGAATTAAGCAATACCGAGACCATCCAGCATGACCAAAAGCAGACCAAATCTTTAGTGATCCGCCACAATGTTTTCGCTTATGCGGGAAGTTCTGTAGTTGCCGTAAATCGCGCTAATATTTATGGAACCCAAAATTTGTATCTTTCAGCAAATGCCATACGAGCCTTCAGGCGAGGTGGAAATAGTTTTGGTACAGGCATTCGGGAATTATACGAATGGTTATTGTTTTCAATAAGAACCTGATGAACATGTCTTCTACTTACATTAAGGTCTAAATGACACTTTATCTCTGTACAGGAAATGTCTTTCCCGTTTGCAGCGTGCGTCAATACTGCTTTGGTCTGCCACAGCGTTTGATCGCACCATTATAATCGATGTTTTTTAAAAAGTTTGATATGGTGTTCCTATGACGGTTGCCTCTAGCTTCTATATCTGCAGTTTGAGTGCCACCTTTCTTGAGCCCCATTATTAATCCCCGCTCTTTAGCTGACAAATACACGGCTCGTGGCATGTTTTGATAAAAACCACTTATTGAATTAATGTTTTATGTTATAAATACATCCACAATTTACCTTTCATAAAGCTTATCGGGTTAACGGGACGCTCACCGCCAAGTTCACATCAAACTCAGCTCGCACATATACTTATTTCCTAAGTATCCGGTTTTAAGAATGGTGACCAAAGATGAATTTATCATAGGCTATAGGCTATTATTGACAAAATGAAGAAAATCGTTTATGCACATATACTTATTTCACTGAGGTACATTAGTTAGTTTTTTAGGAAGCTTTTGGGAAGCCTGCCATGAAGTCGCATTCCATACATGATACAACTATTAAGGCATTTTCATAAGCGTTGTTTTCTTATTCAGTGTGACGGTGTAACCTTTAAGCCTTTGGTTTTCTCATCTTGATTGACTTTCTCTCCCAGGTCATCACACAAGACCCAGCCGGTGCAGTTGTTCCTTAATGGCTAACATATAGACCCGACTTGTGCATATCCTTGGCCTATGCCTTAACAGGTTAACTGAGACTGTGGCAGGAAATAAAAAATAATAATTGTAGACAAGTTTTAAGTTTTCTGGCATCCCAAGTGGGAAAACTTCCCAGCACTTTGCACTGAAAGATGAGCAGCGGGGTGGGTCGAAGGGCTTAGTCCAGGGCTTAAAGAACGATGGGCCACTTGACACAGGCAGTACAACAAATTTATGACATTGACCACAGAATGTGTGAGTGCTGCAGCTGAAACTTCACTTTGTAAGTAACTTTTAGGTAAAGTGGGCAACGGCAACTACATAAAAATGGATGGGGGGGCGTTGGTCAGCAGGGGCGGAACACGCCCGAAGAGAAGTATTGCAAGGCACTTGACCAGTTACACTTATGCAATTATGAAATTGCCATAGAAAGTGACACTTTTATTCGTCATCATCCTGCTGCCATTGTCCTTTGGGCACTTAACCGGGGTAGAGGGAGAGCGGGAAGAAAATTGCGCTTGGAAAACTCTTAACAAAGTCATTTGGTCCAGATGCTGCCAGTTAAGTCAGTGAGCGGCTGTGAGAGGAAACTCTCTCTCTAATATGAAGTCTCGGCCCCGACAAACAACAGTTACAACAGCAGCAGGGAGCGGGCCCAGTTAGTTTTGGTCTTGGCCAGAGCAAAACACATGTGGTTAAAGTGTCTGGAGGATATCAGCAGACTGCGAAGGGTTAAGGTGCCAGGAATTCGGGCTAAATGCGAAATGAAGACATTGAGTGGGTCGGGGTGGGGGTTGGGTTGTGCTGGGACTGGGACTCATCTAGCAATTGGAGAAATTTCGTTCACTTACAGTAATTGTCTCTGCCCCAAGAACGGGTCGCAAATTAAGTGCAGAAAACGATTACAGCCCGAAAGTGGCTGGGGCTGCCAAAATGTTATCAGGGTCAAGGCGTTACGTTTGATGGGGGTTTGGCATATCAGCATTAGTTTTGCCATAAAATGCCCTTTTGAATTTCTAGTTTTACTGCGCCAACTTTAACTAGATAATGGCGCATGGTTATTTATCTAGTTGGACACGTGTCGCCTGCCACTCCATAAAACAATTGCAACTGTTGTTGTTGTTGTTGTTGTTGTTGCCAGAGTCCTGGTCATTTGCTTGCGTGGACTGTGTCAATGGTCGTCTAAACGAAACTACCACAGTAAGAAGGCAAATAGTTTAGATCCGTCAGCGGCTGGATACTCAATTTCTTGGCAGACACAGCAAGGACTTTTCCGTTTATTTCCACAACGCTATAAATTTTCCGCACTTCATGTGGACATTCGCCTTCAATTTGACTTCTGTATTGTTTGGGAAAGAATTTTCATTGCACTTCGTTTTCTTTTTTAACTTTTGAACATGCTTGTAGGGGCATTCGAAACTTTGCAATGGTGGAGGATGTGGGAATTCATTGTACATTCTCTTTTTGAGCGCGGAAAGAAGTTTTAAAGGTTTTCAGCAAAGGATTTTTCTCAGATTTACTCAAATCGATCCATCTGGCAGATGGATTGGCATTGAATTGCGGGTTGTAAGCCTTTAAGAAGAGAAATTTAATTTTGATATTTATTTTAAAGGTTGCAATTTTGAGAAATATTTGACTCTGAGTCTGCTTAAACGCCGACTGCCCTGAAATGACCGGCATATTTGGTAATACGCTTAGAAAAGTAAAAGCGAATCGACAAACACCATTTGTATTTTTGCTGTTTTCAAATCCGTCCGATAACCCGTATTTTCAGGCAACAGAAAACATTTATCTTACTAGCTTATACCAGTGGCTTCGACATTTGTTTAGGTAGATTTTCCTAAAATTGTAAGTCACTTACTTCATATTTATGTATGAGTTCCTTTGAAAATAAGTTTGAAACTAATTGAGCGAAAAAGTAATATTTAACCCTCCAAGCAGGTGCCTGGATTTTCCAAAAAAATTAATACTATAGCTTGGTACGGAGATACTTGCGAAATGTGTGCGAAATCTCTGCACATTATTTCGTCGATAGCAAGTGCGAAATAATGCGCTCATCTCTAGTTGTTTTGATTACAAATTTGACTTGGCGGGAAAATTTAAATTAATTAACAGTGAAAACTTGTGGTGGCCTCCAATGGCCCTGTGAAATTAGACCGCGTGAATCAGGACCGCGGTGCATTTAGTATGGCGGTCTAATTTCATTCTGCAAAATGAATTTAGGCCGCGACCATCAAACGAAAATAGACCGCGCGGTCTTATTTCATTCTGCAAAATAAATTTTGATCGCCATCACAAAAATAAGACCGCGCGGTCTAATTTTATTTGATGGTCGCCGCCTCAATTAATTTTATTATTAATTTTGCAGAATGCAATTAGACCTCCGACCGCGGTCTTAATTCACGCGGTCTAATTTCCATCACCCGCCTCCAATGATGCAATAGTTGCTACAATAGCTTTCTGTGATTTGTAAGAAGCGGTAGTGAGGGCAATTAGGGTTCGACAGTGTTTGATAATCCTTATTTTAAGTAAATATCTAAGAGGTGGCTGATGTAAAACGTAAAAAAACGTAAATTGCGAATAATTAAATGGATTGTACATAGGTCCATCGTGACCTTTATTTTTAATAGGCAAATGGTGCACTGTGGACACGAAGGGGCTGAATCGACTGGTTGGGCCATGGCATCTCGTTGTTATGTACTTTTAATGGAACGGAATAGACTAGGAGATGTCGTCCACGACTTGTGGCCACAAAGAAGTCCCAAGTCCGACCATTGAAAAGATGTGCAGCTCATCCGTTCAACATACAGCATCGCCGTCGTCCACAATTGAATCACTTAGAGCTGGGCCAAAGTTCCTCATCATCAGCCATCTTGTACGAGGAGCTATGGTTTCTGTAAAAGACAATTCAAAATGGTTAAGTTAATATAAATGACACTAGCACTAATAAAACCTTCTTGCGTTCTTTTAGCAGACTGTGTTTAAAAATTTGTCACTGAAGAAACTGTTCCTAGCATGTTTCGGATATCCTAAGCTTCGCAGGTTCTTGAGACATATAAAGCCTAATACTGAGAGCGTTCGTATTTTTCCCCTCGTCACAGTATTTCATATAATTAGAAACACCTTGGCTTTGCTTTGATGCTCATGTGCTTTTAGAAAGTGTTTCAATTTATGTGAAATACTGTGACGAACGGAAAATTCGAACGCCCTCAGTACTAGGCATAAACTTGACGAATGACTAAAACAATGAGTATAGAATGCAAAGGGTTGTTTTTCGCATCTCAATGCTTGGACACCATTTTGGTTGCCTGAAAAGTTGGACCCTCAGTCGTACCCTTTGTGTGCAAAGATAAGTACAAGTAAGTAAGTGCAAGACAAGTACAAAGATAAGTGTAGATAAGAAGAATCTAAATAACTTCCAGCTTTTTCTGAAATCCTTGATATCTAGAAATATATTGCTTGTTGTCTATATTTGGTGACTCTGTGGCATAAGAAAACACTCCTATATAATGTTTGGCTTCGCAGTCTAAACGTCGACGACTGGACAACATCGAGAAAAGGAAATTGGCTGTAATGAAGCATATGGGTGGACGAATTACTCGATTTCCCAAACCTGGTGATGGCGCTGTTTGAGAGGAAAAAGCAAGGAGGGAGAGAAAACGCTTTCCGTGATGCTTAGTAAAGTTAAAATAATAATAATAAATATTTATGTAAATTATTTTTAATTTCCAGAATGCCATTTGGGCCCAATTTCTCAAAAGTTGCGGTACCGGCCGGTCAAATTTGCCGGCCGGAATTACCAGAGGTTAAGTCTTTTGGTTTCCTCAACGAGACTTACCGGCAGGTTCACCCGATGACTATTAATTGCCATCGCTGCAAAAGAGAGACCTGACAGTGTCGACGAAATAGCTGTTGGTTTTGTTTTTTTAATGCTATTGTTGTTGCTGGTAATCATTTAACAAAAAAGGTTGATTTAAATTGCTTGCGAAAATGAATCAAGGTGAAGTACCGAAAACACCAAGAGCGAAGAACTTTTCTGCGGCTGAGGAACATTCGTTTGTAGACTTTTTCAGTTATACAAATGCATTATGGAGAACAAAAAGAGGGATGCGATCGCGAAATTAATTCGTAATTAAGAAGCAGGAGACTTCTCGAGCTGTGGCGACATTCCCAGCACCTCTGGAGTCTTGTCTATTTCCAAAAAATTCGTGGCATGATCCCAAGCTCAGCCACAGGATTGGAAAATGTGGTTGATTATGACGGTACGTTTTTATTTATGATATGTAAGCTTTAAAAATATTTAATTGACTTCTAAAATTTTAGCAAAAATCAATCAGTCACACTAAGAAAAAACTAGAACGAATAATTTGAGTACGAACGCTCTTGAAAAAAAAATTAGTCGTTCTTGAATTTTCAAGAATTTCGCTCTTGGAATCGAGATGAATTCGTTCTAAACGTTCTCAATTTGGTTTTTTATAGGCAAGGGGGGTGAGGGCAACTTAACTTTGAGAGAATAGCGCCGGAGTCGCTCTCGCAGAGAGTGAGGGCGCATGCGCAGTTGGTCGTTGAGAGAAGAGCGTTGGACTCGCTCTCGCAGAGAGTGAGAGCGCATGCGCAGTGTGTTGCGATGCGGGTTGGGTCGGGTCGGTCGTGTCTCTCACACCCCCCACCCCAAATATTCTTTTTCATTTTTTTATTTTGAGAATTATTCGTTCTTGGATCAAGTACTGAAACTCTTGAATCAAAAATTATTCATACTTGGATCAAAAGCTGAAACTCGAATCAGGAATGTCGGGATCAAAAATTCACTCTTGAATCAAGAATTTTTACTCTTACCGTACTTTTGAGAACGAATGCTCTTGATTGTGCAGTGTCTGTTTGTGGTGGCCACCCGCATTGATAAGGAAGAAGCCACTTCCATAAGAGCGCAGCGCCACCATAAGTTTGCTCTCTGACAATAATCCACGATTCCTGTTAACAATCGAAATCATAATAAATTGAATCACAACTGAAGTTAAAGTTTTACCTGTTACTTAGCGAAGATATTTGCTCTAATCCTAGCAAGAATTATTTGACATGCTGAGTTTGTTAACCTGAATCGTTGAACAAATTTGGCATCATCCAGATCAGTAAAATAATAAATACTCTCCCTGTACTCTCTCGCATTATTTATTCATTGCTCCGTCTTGGGTTATGTGGGTATAACCACCACCATGTTGGCCATTGTGGTAATACCGTTCCTGGTGCTGGCCGTGCGTGTGGATAATATTTTCATTATGGTGCACACGTATCAGCGGTTAGATCACTATCGGTATACCACATCGCATGTGGCAATTGGTGCCATGGGTCAGGTGGGCCCTTCGATTTTGTAGACGGCGGGCAGTGAGTTTGCCTGCTCTTACCGCCTGAATCTTCCATTTCCATTGCGTGGATGTAAGAAATTTGTTCATTTATAAAGATTTTGTTTTGGCAATTGACAAAGTAAACAATACAAATTTTGAACACAGCTGTTTGTCGATCGATAAAAATATCGATAATTCTATCGCAACTTGCTGGCAGGTTAAAATTTGACCCCATCGTGAGGCAGCGGTTAACTTAGCCGCTAGGTTCTCGCCAAAGACAGCATGAGACAGGCAAATTCGGCTAACCTGCCGGTAAGTTTGACTAACCGGACATTGAGAAATTGGGCCTTAATGTATTTTGCCCAATACTTTATATAATTAAGAACACATTTGTCCTGATTTTATTGAAGTTTTGTGGCAAAATACATCGTTTGTCATTCTGGCAACTACTATTAAACCAAAAAATACTGTGAAAAAAAAAATGCAATGAAATTTGTATTGTTTAATACAATTTATTCAGCTGTTATCTCTTTTGCAAAATAAGCCGCAAGCGTGTGCCGAAATGTTTCAGCACTTTCGGTGTAGTTTCCAAGCCACACTTGGCTTTTAGGGTGGTGTTGGAATGTCTTTGAAGCCCGTTGCTGATGTGAAAGATAATGCACAATATAAATCCATTTTGTATACTTTGTACCAAAGGTACAGAAAAACGCAATTTGGAAAAACCGTCATATATCCCACAGTTTTAAAGATAGATGGTTCGTACCGTCCATGGATAGTTAGTAATTAGCATTATTTATCGAAATGATTAAGATTGGATGAACGATACTCAAGTAAGGACCAAAAGTCATTTCCAATCAAAGCTCAGTTTTAAAAATGGTTACAGTAGTGGCAACATCTAATTTTCGTTTTTGAAATGGTCATGGTTTGTATGACCAACAGAAAGTTCACTGCCGCTGCGCAGCAGCAGCGCTGCTAATGCAGGTACAGAGTATATTACAGTCAGGCTTGACCGACTTTCTTACTTGCTTTTTCTCAGCTACTTATCATTTCACAATGAAAACAAACCAGATCAGCAGTTCAATGGATAAAAGAATGCTGCAATTACGAACACCTTATCGAAATTTTTCGATAAATCGACCTCACGTCGATGACAAAATCACGGCGGGAAGATTTTAATTTCGGTATGAGAAAAAAAAAACGGCCAAACAAAGAAAAATCAGAATCGAAATCAAAGTCTGTCTCGAGGCAGATTTGGATTTTCATTCTGAACCCCAAAGCCGCTTATATATTTTGTGATTTTAATATTTATTTCTGTCAAATGTGGCTGTTAGCAGTAAGCTTTATTCTAGTATTTCTCAGGGATTCGGAATTGCTGTTCGGCCAGCTTTATTTCAGTGCCATGAAGACTGCCAATGCGTTTAGGTAATTAATTTATTGCCGCTTCTGTTAGAGGACATTGCAGACTTCGTTTTCGATCAATCGGCCCTCATTGCAATCAACGCTATAACAGCTTGGGAATTTCAAGAGCAGACCGGGACATAGTTCTCACTTACTCGGCATCAAATGGCAATTTCGTTGGCAATTTAGATTTTTGGAATCCTCTTAGGATCCGAGGTAGTTTTGAAATTTTGTGGGGCTTTAATCAGCTATGAGTTCAAGTATTGGACAGTTCCTTGTGTACGTCAAGTTGGCACAACATTTCGACAAGACCAACCAGACAGCCCATCCAGCCGGCCAGGCGGTCAAGCAAGCGGAAACTCACAGTATAAATGCAACATTTGGCAGCGCATTGCAATGGAAACGGAAAAGTGGCTGCTCGGCACGTGTATTCAACTGCGTGTGCATGTGTGTGTGTGTGCCTGGTAATGTCTTGCTTAAGGAGTGCACGCAGAATCTGCTGCTCTTGCGGCACCCTGCTGCTGTCACATTCGCAGTCCCAGTCCTGGCCCCATGCTCATTCTGCTATTGCCACTTGCTACTTTGGCACTTCTTCTACATTTTGGTTTCTCTTTGGCTGGCTGCATCTTTTATTGTTTCAAGTTTTATTGCTGCCTCAGTTTGTGGCAGACACACACACACAAGCACAGTTGCTTTTGAGTTTTTCTTGATGCCTGTCCAAGTGGAGCATTTGTAGCTCGCTGTTTTCAGTTGTTGTGGTACGTTTTATGGCCTGCACTTGTTGTTGGCCGAGTAACTTTGCCAACTCGGGTCCCCCACTGTCAGCAGCAGCAGCAGCAATTTCTAATCTTTTGATTATGTATGACATACGCATATGTAAGCCATTTTGAGTGGCCATCCTGCAGCTTTATTTATAGCTTTTTCAATAAAAATTCCAAAATATTGCTTTTGTTGTTGCTGCTGCTGCTGCTGCTGAACTCTGCGGGAAGGAATTGGAAATTACGCAGAGCAATTTGCTGTGGCCAATGTGAAAGGTCAGTCAATATTGCCGCTGCTGTTGCTGCAGCTGACATTGCTGACGTCGGCGCCCACCACTTTATTTGCACTTGCTCCGCTTCTTCCCAGTGTTTCTGTTGGTATTGGGATCCTCGGTTGGCCACACATGCAACCGTCAGTTTTTGTTGTTGACTTTATTTTGCATGTTTGCCGCGCTTACGCAGCCGCTCATGTTAACGTCCAGCGGCGAGTGGAGCGCTCTGTGTTTGTCTTTCATTTGCGTACGGCGCCTTGGCGCATATTTTGTTGTTTTGCTTTTTTGTGGACAATGGGGGGATGCGTTGATTGTGGGCTCAACTGGAGGCGATATCAACGCCAAGGCAGACCAAACTGTATTCATTATTTCGAACGTTCAGATATAATAAGTAATTATTCATAACTCTCTTTAATGCTACATTGCTTTCATAACTTCAATGATGAGTATACGGCTGATGATCCAGAGTAAGTGTTTTTGGGTCCCTACATTTAAGTATAGTTCGGAAATTTATGAATTAAAACTTTCTTTGTTTCGAAGCCTACACATAACGCAGCAGTTGTTTGGCCAAAAGAGGTAAAATAGTTCAGACATTACGCTACGATTTAAATGAACTTCTGGATTTGCATATTCCATGAATTAATGCATATTAAATTGTTTTTAAAATGGGAAATAAGCAAAAAGTAGTCAAAATATGCATAAAATGTGCCCAATGTATTTAAGCATTGAAATTTGTAGTGAGTTTTGATGTGGTATTCATGTTTCCTGCAATTCGTTAAATACAAATTCCATGAGCGTAATTTCAATCTGAATATAATGTTGGGTTTTCTATGTAATAATATTGTATTATTTTAAAATTAATTTAAATTATATAAAGTGAATGTGTCTTTCTCTCCCTTTCTGTCTGTCGAAGCAGTGTTGCCATGTTAGCTAATTAGTTGCTAAATCTAGCAATTTCAAAAGTTTTAAAGCTATCAAATTCTTAAACATTTTATAAGCTAAATATCAGGCAATTTTTTAATGAGATTTTACATTGGGCGAAACAGCCGATTTCGCAAAAGAAAATTCAAGTTTTGAAATATGAAAACGCTCCATCTATACCTACCTATCTATACTTTCCATTTATTTTTGTAGTTTTTATATTCAAACATAAAATATGTTGCAGGAGCAGCAGAAAAAAATGAAGTAAGAAAGTGGGACTCTGTACCTGTGCCATACCCGTGGCACCACAATAAACTGCACTTTGGAGCAAAGTCAGCCGGGCGGGACTCCTTGTTGGGCTAGCTACAAGTCGTCTTTGGGAGGTTCTTGGTTCATTCACACACATTTTATTTATGAGTCCCTGTAACAAACTTTTGGAGAGCAATTATTCGGTCTATAACTAACTACAACACAAAAAAAAAGGAAAAGAAAGATTACTCAAAATAAATAGTACTCCCAGATGATATGCAGATACTGGCGTCTATACCCTCTCTACCGTGATTCATGTGCGCTATACATAATCATGAATCCCTTGACCAGACTACTTTTGCAAACTTAACTTCAGTCGCTGCCACAAATTAAAACTCTAATATTTCATTATCCTTTTAGGACTCAATTATGCAATATATTCAATATCAAAACAAAAATATTTCAGGATCTTCATTGTGGTTCGGAAATGCTATTAATATGGCTTAAAGGGGAACTTAACGCTATGAATATTCAAATACAGTAACTAGTTTTAAACAGAAGCATTAGCGTGATGTGGTGTTCAACCAAATAAGCATAAAGATCTTCCTTAACAAAAGTAATCAAAGTGTAAATAAGTCTATAGTCAAACGCTGGATACCGGATATCAAAACCGATGCTCAAACATATAGAGCATTTGACATTCTCAGGCGGCTCCTCCGGCCTTAGAAGGTGGGTGACTTCTTCAGTCTAGTATACAAGAAATAAATTTATTTAGTATATTATCACTTACCCACAGAGATTGATGCTGTTCGTCGATGTTGTGGAACGTTTTCCCATTTCAGGAAGAGAATTCATAAAGAGATTAAATTTGTTTGTTGTTGTGGTACATTAAGGCTTCGACGGTTGGTTAAAGCGAGATTTCACTGTTTGGCTTAATCATTTAAGCACTCAAGTGGGACATTATCAAGCATATAAGTGAAGAATTGTGGCAAGCTTCTGTAAAATGTCATCAACTTACACTTGGAACTGTTAAGGTTTAATAGATTATCTTTACACCAAGACTGAAATGCATCCAAGTCAGCTTGCAAATTATAGCGGGAAACCAAATCGTTATATGTTAAACATACTTTCACATCAACGGAATTCATAAGAACACGAGAGTGAGTCAAGACTGACGGAAGATCATTTATGAAGAGAGTAAAAAGCTGTACCGAAGGTACATAGAGTATATTAAGTTTGTGCAAAAGTATGTAACAGGGAGAAGGAATCGTTTCCGACCCTCCGTCCGTCCGTCCGTCCGTCCGTATGAACGAAGAGATCTCAGAGATGGTAAGAGATAGAGGTTTGACATGTATGGGGCATATATTTCTTATACTTGCAGGCAGATCAAGTTTATTTTCAATTTTTGCCACGCCCCCTCCCGCCCCCGCAATTTGGAAAAAACGTCATATCTCCTACAGTTTTAAAGATAGATCGTTCGTTTCTTCTAGAGATACCTTGTAAAATTATTTATCGATTTGCTGAAGGAATGATAAAGATCGGATGAACGATACTCAAGTTATGTGCAAAAAACGGTCAGTTAACACCCAACACCATGCCACCCACCACCGCAGCATTCTATTGAACGGCAATCTTAGTGAGAGAGAGAGAGAGAGAGAGAAGGAGAGAGAGAGAGAGAGAGTGAGAGAGAGAGAGAGAGAGAGAGTGAAACTTAGAGATGAACGCGTATAACTCGTGAGCAAGTGCGAGCTGCGACGTTAAGGGTACAGAGTATGTTATAGTCGGGCTTGACCGACTTTCTTGTTTTTTGATAAAAGAGCCTTTAGATTTCTTTTACTTTTGCTATCTAAAATCAATGCACAAGAAATCATTAGAAACTATATCTTCTTCTTCTAGTTCCCATCCTGAGTGGGACATCCATACACTCAGAGAAAAAATAGAGAATTTCGCTCTTGAATCAAGAGCATTCGTTCTCAAAAGTACGGTGAGAGTGAAAAATTTTGATCCAAGAGCGAAATTCTTGATTCAAGAGTGAATTTTTGATCCCGACATTCCTGATTCAAGAGTTCCAGTACTTGATCCAAGAACGAATAATTCTCAAAATAAAAAAATTAAAAAGAATATTTGGGGTGGTAGAGATACGACCGATCCGATTCCAAGAGCGAAATTCTTGAAAATTCAAGAACGACTAATTTTTTTTCAAGAGCGTTCGTACTCAAATTATTCGTTCTAGTTTTTTCTTAGTGTAGGGCATCAAATGATGTTTCGGTAGCTAGGGTTTGCTCACAGAGTTGGGTCGCTGGCCCTACTCCCCTATCCAGGTGATGGGGGTGCCATCTTAGAGTCTAGGCCCTATAGTAATCAAGCTTTAGCGATTTCTCAGCCTACTTACCGAAGACACACTTAGGCCAATTCGGCTTCTTGATTCGCCTTCTCACAATTAGCTCACCACGTACCGGAGTCCGTGGCTACCCAGAGGACACTTGACTTGTTTTATGGAGTCAAAAGCTCGTGAGCTGCTTGAGCCGACCGTGAAAGTACAGTTGACTCCGACCTCCAATGAGAAACTATGTGATTGCAATAAACTTTAAGTTTTTTCTTCGCATTATAATGGAAACCACATAAAAAGAATAATGGAACAAAATTTCGCATGCGACATGTTGCTTGCGACAGTGATTTAAATTAAATTTAAAAAAAACTACTTAATAGTTTTGAATCAATTAAAAAACACTTTTAAGATACATCCATACATCCAATTTAAAAATTAGTCGCACTAAATATTCCTTTAGGTTCCGCTGAAGTCCGTCTTTGAACTGTTCGCCTTGAAAGCGACTTCTGTTTTTGTCGCATGCGAATGCATTGTTTTTTTGTAATTATCTGGAAAACGAACAATGGCCCAAAATCAACTTTAGCACCAACTATAGTGCTAATCAAGAGCTATAAGTTTTGCCTTTTGTCAAAATGAAATAATGTTTTGGCATATGTTTTTCTTCACTTTGAATGTGTACGAATGTCGCATTTGAGAGCACATTTGAGAAATGGCCATATAATTTATGTGGTCGGAGATGCTTCCTTCTATGCGTTACAAACATCTTAACAATTTTAATATACCCTCTACAAGGGTATACAAATCTTTCAAAAAACTTTATTGTTTTAAAAGAAGGTAATTTTCTTCCGCTAGATAAGCGATTTCGCCCACTGTGCTTCGTGCGAAAACCTGAAGTGGGAAATGACTTCCCCTTAGCACAACGTCTTAGAAATGTGAATAGGGTTCATAGTTTTATGTTCTGTCAGAATAATTAAGTTATTTTTGTTATGTACAATTATTGTGTCTGGAAATAAAAATCTATGAGTTGCAAAATTAAACTTATTTAGTGGCTGTCAGTAATGTAAACTGAGTTAGTTGTGAGGGAAGTGTGAGCTGAACCGAAAGGGACAATCCTGAAAGTTATCGATGATGATCGATAACGACTGCTCGATTTGAGCTCATGCGATTGACTTATCCTCTATTGCATACCAACTCAGCAGCATTCTTTTCTATCGAGATGCAAGCTGGAACTGACACTCGTAGCTGCGTATAAATAGAAAAATGTAAGCTCGTGCAAATAAAGACGTACATTTAAATCCGGCATAGCACACTCTTTGGGAGAGAGAGCGAGAGAACCTTAGAGATGAGCGTATAATTAAATTATTGCACGATAAACGCGTGACTCCTTGGATGTGTTATTATATTATAGTCGGGGCAAATGAACTGGTACAGAGTATGTTATAGTCGGGCTTGACACACTTTCTCACTTGTTATTGTACACTATTATGCAAACTTTTTCTTTTGTTTGGGCACAATTGAAGTTATGAAAACCCAAAGCTAAACAGTAATGTTATACCTTATATTAGATAAGTACTATGAACGCATTAAGCAGATATCTTTAGTTTTCATTTTTCATATAGAGAATTAAGTATTAACCCTTAATAGAAAACGAAATGATACTGTGTCATCGCGTATGAACATTTTGAGTCAGTGAAGTATTGAACGTATTTTTTTGAAGATCAGTTAAGCTGATTCGCCAGCGTTAATAAGAAGTATTAGAGTGAGAATGAACTCGTCAATTATGATTTACACTTTGATTGAAATATACTATGAATAAAATACAATTATAATGTTTTGGTCAACTAAAACTTTTTTCCTTGTCTTGTAGAAGGGGTAAATAGGATGTCGTAACTAATCATGGGATTTTTTTTACATATGTTCACAATTAGAAGGTTGGTAGGGAGGGTAAAGATGTGCCAGTTTTGCAATTTAAAATGTGCTAGGGACCTAATAATTATGTAGTGTGGTTGTTGAGGGTGGAAAGTCAAAAAACCCACCCACAGGCTGTTTGCTAGCCGATAGCCGAGAAGTCCCACGCGACTTAATCCCTCATACAACATTGAGCCTACACTCTTCCTGTTTTATATTTCGAGAGTGATGATTGATCCAAGGTTTGTATCAACTGACATGCCGGGACATGGAAAGATTATGTGTTTTGTTAGAAATATAGTTTAGTTAATGCTAATAAGACATGGAACACTACATTTTCTTATATTCCATTATTTTATTTCTAATTAAAGCCAAAATTTTGGCAATTCCGGCCAGTGTGCACTCGGACAATCTAGGTTTCGACTGCGTTCACAACTTTAGTTACTCTGATTAGTTGGTGTAACTAAATCCATTTGGTATAGCTTAAACATTAACAATTCTCGTAAAGTGTCTTCGTGTAAGATGAGAAATCGCCATTTGACTTCTGGCCTTTGTTGAGTATAAATGACGCCTCGATCCTGGGCTACCCCCTCTGATATGCATAATTAAGAATGGGGGAAAAATTTGCATTGCTTTTTTATTGCTTTCACCGATTTTGCTTACGCTTTTGCTTTCTCTGCTGCAGCCATTGATTGAAAATCAAACCAAACACTTAAACTTTTAAGCATGTTTGAGTTATGCAGAATGCATTGTGGCATAAACACAAACTCACTCACACACACACACACACATAAATACATGCATGCATAAAGCACAAACAAGATGGAAAAGCTTTTCGAAATTCAAACTATACAACAGAGCCAAAGGAAAAAATATGCGCGCAAAAAGAATTGCGGAAAAAAAAAACAATTTTATATTAATTATGGTTTGTTGGCACAGTTTCCTAATACCAAGAGTGTGGGTGAGGGACGGATAGAGAGAGTCTACTTTTTCGTTTGAACATTGGAGTGGGCTGGGCTGGGGAGGGTGGGCTGGGCACATGCTGAACCAGCATCGTTGTTTGGGTTGTGTATTGGGGGCGCGCCAAGTGTTTTCTGTGCCTGACTTTTATAAACACAGACAAGCGGCCACGCTCGCTCGTTCCCCCCCTCATCTGCATCGTGTGTGCATCATCCAAAGGTGTTTGTGTTTAGCCGCATTCTGTTTGCTTACAGTTTTTGCATAGCTTTCAACACACACTCTCTCACTTGAGCAAGCGGTAGCTCATTCTTCTCATGTTTGCCATTATCTTACATGGTGTTCGGCTTTGGCATTTTCTCTGGAAGCGGCTGCCAACTAAAAATGGAAAATTGAACAACGACTTCTGCTCGTTTTGCTGCCCGAGCGAGCGGAAGTCCACACAGCCTGTCCTCGGCACAAGCCCACGCAGCCCACACGCACACACGTACAGCAGGAGGATGCGGGCTGCTATCAAACTGCAAGGTTAAACCATAATGAAAGTAAAATGATGTACAAAATTGTTGCCCCCGCTGGTCCAGAAACATCGCCCCACACACTCGGAGTGGTGATGCCGTGCGGCAAGGGTGCTGGCAGCGGGGAGACTTCAATGTCGCTGGCGACGTCACGCTCATTTTTTTAATAAATGCAATCGGTGGGGGGGTGGGGGGGGGTTGCTCTTGTACCCAGCTGCCCCTCCAATCCTCATTCACCTGGTTGCCCTTATTATAACCGGCTGCGACAGCGTTACAGAGGTGTAATCTACTGAATAAGAGAAAGTTTGCAGTTATTCGAAATACGATGAAGTGGAGTTCTAACCACCTTCTACATTGGAACGAATCCATTTGCTAAGCTTGAAATATAGGGTGGTCCATCCAGTGTTTGGAATTTGAACTATTCATAATGTGACTTGAGAAACGTCAAATGTCATACGGAAATCGACTAATATTTAGTAAAAACGAAAATATCGATAGCTATCCAGAAAGTATCGAGCAAAATGAGCAAATGCGTTAGAATATTGCTCAACATGGCGTGAGCCCAAAGACAGAGCGACCACTATATAAGACGAACTTAAACTCCAGAGAGATCACTTCTCGATCAGAGCTCAAGGCGTGCAGGTAAGCCATTCAATATCGTAGTACCATGGAGAATGAGTATTAGAGAACCAATTCGCGCTGCCTCTCAATTTTGGTGGTGCTAAACGATAGTGCCCAAAAAGATACTATAGTGCCCAAAAAGATACTTTACAGAGCCAGTAGGAAAACACAGTGGCTAGAGCGAGACGGACATATTCCCAAATGTATCCAGAGAGCGTAAATGAGAGCGAACAGCTGACTGAGGCAGCGAAAATTTTATCTCTAATACTCATTGCTCCATGATCAGAACTCAAATCGTGCAGTTAAGCCATTCAACATCGTAGTACCATAGATCCGCCTGGAGTGCGACTTGCATCCAACCTCGGGGCTCAAAAAGCGCCCTGCATCTGTCCACACTCCTCACCTGTTCCCAGAATACCCAAATCCTCGACTGGATTGGCGTCTTGCATCCAACCTCGTGGCTTAGAGTGCGCCCTGCATCTGTCCATACCCCTCACCTCTCCCCAGAACACCCTCATCCGCGCCGGGAATACGCCTTATACCGAAACTCGGGGCTCAGAGTACGCCCGCATCTGTGTATACCATTAATCGGTTCCCGGAATATCATAATTCTCGAGTGGAGAATACGAAATTCCTCCGGACCACCCCCCTAACCGCCTCTAGATCATCATCGGTGCCAACGGAAGCCCACCAAACCCAACACCACGAGGATCCCACAGGGTACCAAGCCCCTAGAAAACGGCGCATCGACGGCGGAGATCGTCACGAAGACCAACGAGCGCCGAAACCCCTCTGGGACTAATTTTACTCTTGCAGGCAGCCCCTTCGAGGACAGTACGAGAGCCCCCACGGCTCCCCACCGCTCCGAGGAACACGTAATATAAGTCAAAAAAGATTAACCCCCCTGAATAAAGAAATACATTGAAGATTCGATCGATCCGCCACTCGTGTTCTTTTTGGGAGGACTCAAGGGAAATTCGTGTACAGCAACCACCGACTACAAAACAAAGAAAAGAAATTTCTGTTACCCCTACCCCCGGCCAAAAGGAGCGTTACGAAATGAGTTGCTATTCGCTTGAAGAAAGCTTGGAAATATTAAAAGCATATTTCCAAAGTGTCGAGTCCTCGACTCAAACTGTGCGAAGCTGGAAAAAAACATTTGACAAACAAAATGTTAGTCAATGTTACAACTGGCTAGCTCAAGGTCTTTGGTTGATTATAAATTTTTATAACAAACACAAATCAACAGATATTAATTACAACATTTTGGAATAGCAATTGGGTATGTCCGTACAACGATGAAAAATGTTCCGAAACTCAATTTGTGGATCAATTCGTGAAGCGAGTTCGTGAAACTGGAATGTTGGTGGATTAACCAACCCGTGTACGTACTCGTGCGGTGCGCTCGACCGAAAACATTGCTGCGGTTGCTGAAAATGTGCGTGAACAACCATCGACGTCAACTCGACATCGATCTCAACAATTGGACATTTCGCGCACTTCTTTGATGCGAATTTAGCATAAAGACCTTGCCATGAAGCCATACAAATTTCAATTGGTGCAGCAGCTAAAGCCAATTGACCATCCGAATCGTCTACAGTTCGCAAATTGCGCGGAAGATCGTTTGGCCGAAGATGATGAATTGTACCGAAAACCCATCTTTTCGAATGAAGCCCATTTCCACCTCGTTGGTTATGTTAATAAACAAAATTGTTGCAACTGCAGCACAGAAAATCCGCATATCGTCGTCGAGAAGCCAATGCACCCACCACGTGTCACTGTTTGGTGCGGATTTTGGTCTCGAGGCATCTTTGGTCCAGTTTTCTTTGTAAAGAAAGAGCCACCGTGACCGTGAATGGTGAAAATTGTAGCGGAAGACTTGGACGATATTTGGTTTCAACAAGACACAGTGCACCCCACAATTGATCTTCTGAGCCTTATCTTCGAAAATCGAATAATCAGCAAATATGGAGATGTGAATTGGCCGCCAAGAAGCTGTGATCTGACACCGTCAGACTGTTATCTTTGGGGAGCGGTCAAGGACCAATGAGATTCGAGTTGCTATTGCTGAGATACGTGACGAAACAAATTGAAAATGTTCTCTAAAATTAGGTGGATCGAAGGGGCTACTGCCAAGTCAGTCGTGGTGGTCATTTGACCGAAACTGTGTTAGCATCGCTGTGTGGTCGGCGTCTACGGAACCGTAGCTACCGTTGCTACGTTAGCAACAACGTCGACCAGAGGTCGGATAACATCAGCCCCCAAGCGACAAGACCTTGCCGCCATAGCTTTCCAAGGCGTGCCCAAACTCACTGCTGAGAGTTGTGCGATAGGATTCAACAGGCAATTTGTGGAACATCCAAAGGACGTAAGCAAAACACACAGAGCCGTCCTCCGCCGGATCCGCAAACTCCCACGGGATCCTGAGGCACCCGACTTCATTGCAGAGGAGGTGGTAGCTGCCATCAAAGCTGCCAAAACCTCCAAGGCTGTGGGACCTGACGGTATCCTCATACAGGGGCACCTCATACAGGCCCATCACGCTGCTTGCACCAGCAGTAAAAATCCTGGAAGCACTGGTCCGGCCCATCCTCCAAGATCACCTCCCGCTAGCAGACCATCAGCACGGTTTCCGGAGAGGCCGTAGCACCAGCACAGCGCTCTGCGAAATTACCACCGCCATCGCAGACGGGCTAAGCTCTCCTAGCCCCCACAAACGCACTGTGTTGGTTGCCCTTGTCCTGTCAAAAGCCTTCGACACCGTCAACCATGCCATCCTACTCCAGGACATCGAAGGCACCGCGCTCCCGAACACAATCAAGCGCTGGTTGGCAAACTATATGACAGGTCGGCAGGACTATGTTGAGTTCCGTGACGCAAAATCCAAATATAGGAGGCTGAAACAAGAAGTCCCCCAAGGTGGAGTCCTCTCCCCACTCCTTTTCAACTTCTTTGTTTCTGGAATGCCAACACCACCTCCGGAACTCAAGCTCGTCAGTTATGCAGACGACTGCACTATCCTAGGATCGGACAGGGACTACAATAAGGTAGTAGCGAGTCTAAACTCCTACCTCCCAACAGTCTCTGCATACCTGGCCGGTAGAAACCTGTCTCTCTCCCCAGGAAAATCCAGCACCACCTTATTCACTACCTGGACCAAGATAGTGAACACCCAGATCAATGTCACTGTGGACGGAGGCATAATTCCCACTATCAAATACCCAAAAATTTTGGGAGTGACATTTGACAACCTTTTCTTCTTTGCGAGGC
The DNA here is from genome assembly GCA_037044535.1 of Lordiphosa magnipectinata. Taxonomy (NCBI): domain Eukaryota; kingdom Metazoa; phylum Arthropoda; class Insecta; order Diptera; family Drosophilidae; genus Lordiphosa; species Lordiphosa magnipectinata. The sequence continues at coordinate 22,148 of JBAMBO010003860.1, forward strand.
ACTCGGAGAACACGGCCCGCAAAGTAAGGGAAACGAATCGGGCACTCAAGGCAATAGCTGGTAGCTCCTGGGGAAAGGAGGAAGAGACCCTGCTGGTCACGTACAAGGCCATAGGCCGTGTGCAGTGCAACTACGCGGCGTCAGCATGGACAGCAGCCATCAGTGACACACAATGGGGAAATCTCCAACGTGCCCATAATGCTGCACTCCGCACCATCACCGGATGTCACACCACGGCTCAAGTGGACCACCTACACGAGGAAACCCAATTGCTCGGCGTCCGTGATCACTGCAACATGCTGACCAAGCAGTTCCTAGTCAATGGTCTACAGGAGGAACATCCAAACCACTCGGCAATACAAGTCCCGCTGCCCCATGTACCAGCAGACAGGACCTGAGGACCCACCTGCCGGATGTACTCACGTTCACCTCAAACTCTACCACCATCTCCGAATCCGTAGCCATAAATGCGAGAAATGCCATCCACCAGAGTACTGTGGCCGAAGCGATTAGCCAGTTGAAACCAAACATAGTCCTGGGAGGAAGACCTCCCCCATCAGCGATGCTGAAAAAACCCTGCCCAGAAGCACCCGGACAACATTGGCACAACTTCGCTCGGGGTACTCTGCGACGCTCAACAGCTACTTATCTAAGATAAACGAGGCAGTGATTGACGAGTGTCCCCAATGCGGGCAACCTCCGCATGACACTCATCACCTCTTCCACTGCCCAGCTGCCCCCACACAACTCACAACAACACACCTCTGGACAAACCCGGTCCAAGCAGCAATAATCCTCGGGCTGGACCTGGACGACTCGAACTCGCTCACAACACCCTAACCCCCTACTCTACACACTCCCCCCTTCTACTTTCAAAAATTGTTCCACTCTAATCTTTTCTTTCTATTTTTCCCCACAACATATGAGTACCATTACTCTCATCCAGAGGAGCCGCTACAACAACAACAACCAGAAGTCAATGGTGGCCGCCACACACGATGGAGATGCACTAAGACTTAAATCGAGAAATTTATAAGACACGATTTTCCAAGCTATTGGTCACGTACCTTTAACTCGAGAATTCGGCAAGCGATCACTGAAATATCACTAGTAATACTTTTGCAAAGTTGCATGAAATGTCTATTTTAACCCTTTTCCGTAGCGTTTTGTGGGGAACTTGAAAAGGTGACCCCTTAAAAGGTCCTACTGTACTTTAAATATGGTTTTCTTTTTCAGAATTAACCAAAAGTACAATTTACAATTGCGAGACCGGCAGTGTGCTTTGTTAATGTTGCTTTTGTATGTTATTCTGTTAGTCTATATGTTAATACTTTCTGAAAGGGCTATAAATTCTAAAGGATCGCTATCCATTCGTTTTCTTCAATCACTAACTTCACGATCAATTGAGCGGTCTTGCGTATGACACTGATTGTCATTGATTGATTTCGACCAAACACATGATAAATTTCCACATCAGACAGAAAGCAAAAATGGAAATGCAAACAGCTTTCAAAGTGTCCACAAACACGAAATGGAAAAATTGCAATTAACCCAGGTGAGTATGTGTCGTCTGCATGTTGGACTCGCATTTGAAAGTTTTTCTTGCTGCGGTCAACTAACTAAAGTGTCCACTCATCGTCAAAGGACTTTGAGGTACTGTGCTCGAGCGGTGAAAGCGATAAGGCAATTAGGGAAAACATCGCTGGGTAGGAACGCAGATTCGCACCAGTTGTGGCTGATGGCGTCAAATGTTTGGTTTTGATATTTTTTTTTTTTTGACCCGGTCTAATGAATAAAGGGCTGGTGCCTAATGGGTCACGGTTATTGAAGATGACTTGCTCCCACCCTTGTTTACTGTGACCCATCGTTTTGGGAGGAGATAAATAAGTATGCAAACAGTTTTTTTCAAAGTAAAGAACAGAAATGACTTGCAGCCGGCTGCTCATTTGTGGCCAGTAACGTTTCGTTTTTTCGAAAAACACCAACAGTCATGCATAATGACAAACTCAAGAACCCCTGTAATGGCCTGCACTTGGTGCATTGGGCATTTTATATGCGCCGCATCATTAACCGGGGAAATCAATAGGATTGCAAGATATTTCAAATCGAATCGACGTCTTCCACTCGCGACCATCCGCTTTTATGGCCGCCCCGGAATTGGAGTGCTGCTGACCCAGCAAAGCAGCTGCTCCTTCTACTCAGGAGAGGACAGGCCAGCTATGGTTTGGTTTGTGTTTTCGTTGTTGCTCGAATTAAATGGGCGCTTTGAATTTTTTACGATGCGCACTAAAAATCCAATTTAATGAACATTTAAGAGACACACTGAGCCGGCGAGGCGACGCGATGCCAGGCAGCACGTAAGCAGGCACAACGATTACGTATACGCAACGTGAGCGGGTGAAGAAGCCAGAGAGCCAGCCAGCTAGCAAAAAGGGCTGCCACTGCCATATCCTTTTTAATGTAATTGCTTTTTTAAGAAGTGCGGCGGTGGCTGTCGGTGCCGCTCCCGTTGATAATGATGATGGCGCTACCATCATAAGATAGCAAGACGCGCACACACACACGCTGAGATATACCCCAAACATTCGCACACATGGAATCGTTGGCATTGAGAAAAGAAATAACTATGAATGGGAAAATATTTAGCTCAGCAGTCGCCCAGCTGATACCTAAGCTACAATTGGACTGGGATAGCTAGATACATCTTTTTATCGTACCAAAGTCAAAATTTTATGACTATTGGATAGAAAGAAGCCCAGTTATCGACAACAAAGTAACACTAATCGGTTCTGTTCTGCTTTAAGCTCGGTAACATTTTTAGGAACGTTTCATTTGAAGACACAAGTTTATGGTGATATTTGATTATCAAAGAGCAGAGGATCCCAGAGCCAGCTTACGGTCGCGTAGACACCAATACATATGTAGAAAATGTTTCATTAATGCCTGCTGATGTGTGTGTCTGCTCGTGGCTAACTGATACACACGAAATCATTCGTCCCCCGACAACAAAATCTACATTGAAAACGACGCAAACACATATTTGTTGTTGCGTTCGAATTTTCAAGAGGCATAGGAGAAAAAGAAAGGAGAGAACACATATAAAGTTGTTGTTGCACTGCGCTTAGCCATTAAGTATGCGGAAAACAACAATGATTGCGCGGTGTGCAATGTATTAACAAAATTGCAGACGTAAAAGTGGGTGAGTCAACGGTGAAGTAAATGGACGTTTCATTGCCTTTGAACCGAAAATTGAGTCTGCAAAAGGTGCATCCCATATTCGCCTGATTAGGCTGCGGAAATTTCCATTTGCCCATGAAAGGAAGTCGCCGTAAGGACGTCGACAATATTGCAAAGGCTTCTACCACCATTCTTGAGGACTTATCAACGGAGTTGGAATATAAATATTGTGATCGCCAGTCTCCAAAGTGAATAAATGATATGCAGTACGCACTGCACTATTTTGTTCATTTCATTGAAAAGATTGCAGATAAGCGACGAAAAGAAGAACTGGAGCCGCCTTTACTATTTATAGTATTTTCGACTTACTAATAGTCTTTGCACAGCTCAAGATGCATACTAATCGTATTAATTAGCATATAACCAGTCGCAGTCCTTAAAGCCGTCAAATAAACCCGCAAATAAGGTAACCAAAATCGGCTTAAAGTTGACCGATCTACCGACCTTGTACAATTCTTAGAATAATTGTCCTATTTATTTGGCCGGCCAGACACCAACGGTGTCATTAGTACGGTAAGAACGAAATCAAGTGATTCAAGTACACAAATCTTGCTTCAGAACTTGATTTAAAACTGTTTCGGGATATATTGAGTACATTTCGAACAATTTTAAATTCATTTTCAAACTCAGGTGAACTGCTAAATTAAATACAAAAGTCTTATAAATCCTAAAGTCAGCCCCAATAAATTCTTAAAAACAAAACAAGAGTGCATACAAATTGCACAAAATATACTTGCTTTGAGCCATGGATTAAACCCGAAACAAATATCGGTTTCGGTTACGGTCATTAAAATCAGATTGTATCGGTTATGGCTATCTGTTTTTATTTCAGTCCAGTTGTGATTCGGCTACAAAATAATCGTTTCGGTTACCGGTTTCAAACCAGTTAAATATACATTTAAATTTACAAGAAAATTACATATGATCAAGGCTGCAAAACTTAAAAATTTTGCAGAGTGTTCGGTCCTGGGGTTCGAACACGTTGTAAAGTCTTAGATTCGGTACGCGGACCGGTTCCTGGAACCTTTGAACCTTTGTTTTGGTTCGAACCTCGATTCGCATGAACTTAAAAGAATAGTTTCGATTTATTAATATTAATATAATATTAAAATATTTAATAATCAAATTCATTAGCTGACATTGACAACTTTTGAGAACTGCTTAGCTTAAGTTAATAAGCATTATATCTTCTAGGAACTGCTCATCTATACTAGCTCTTAGATTAGAAAGATCAAACTTAAGTGTTGAAAAGGCTCGTTCAACTGATACACGAGTTGCTGGAACAGCAAGTATAGTTACGGCAGTATTTTTTTAATTCCTCGTTTTTTTGACCTTTCCTTAATTGTAAATCATTTGAGGATGTATATTAGGGCGGGTCAATTTTTTTATGCGATAAGCGTATAGCAGATTCGGAATCTGCGATGAATTCTAAGAAAATTTCACGAAGAAACCACATGTCTAAAATGAATTCCTAGCCCCCGCTGCGAAGCATGAAAATTTAAGGTTGCAGTATATTTTGGTATATTGAGGTTTGTACGGTTTTTTTTTTTTAAATAATACATTTTGTAAAGATATTATATTTTATTCTGATTCATTTTTGAATAATATAGTTTATAAATATTTTTGTTTTTAAATTAACCAACAAATTTTTTTTAAATTAAATTTTTTTTTATAAAAATAACGAAAACACGCCATACACTGATGATGTGGAAACCAAAAGTCTATAACTTTTTGACAATCAAAGATATAGGTTTGCAATTTGAAATATATATTAAATATAATTTGGAAATTTAAGGTATTCAAAAAAAAGTGGGCGTGGCACGAAAGGGGCGTAAAATACATTAGATGCCGTTTTTCTTTATATCTAAAAATTTACCAAATTAATGAAAACAATGTTAAGTAACAATACAAAACGCTTATGTAATTGTTTAATTTTCATTAATTTCATACATTTATTCAACTTAATATTAAATATAAATAAAGTCAATTTTTAAAGTCTTGCTTCGACTCGATTTGTGGATATTTTAAACGACTTTCTAAAGCAGCGATGCCCAGCAGTATGCTCTTTGAGTTCGCTTTGTTTTTGTAATTGCACCGAAGATATGAAATCAATGATCATATACATGCAGGGCGCGACGTATACATAACGACACACGTGCAAACGATTTCGTGTGTGTGCGTCGCGTAGAACAAAAACCGGTTTTGTCCTCTTCTTTGATTGGAGTTTGCGCGCGCAAGCAAACTAACCAACAACAATATCATTATTGGTATTGGTGCTTTTCTTTGTGAGTATTGGTGAGTGCTCTGTAGTATGCTGCTTTTGGGCAAGCCTGTTCTAAAGTTACTGACATAACGTCATCTACATTGAGCGGCTTTACGCGTCGTGCGAAATGTGTCAACAATTGCACACATCGTTCGGTTCCCTGAATGTGGGATGGAATTTCTGGATCTGTCAGTGGTATTTCCTCAGAATTTAAATACTCCAATAAGTGTTCATGTGGAATGTTAAAAGCTAACGGAGGTTCAAATAAGATGTCGTCGTTATCTAAGTCAACTAAATTCATATAATCTGTGCAGTCGAAATTAATTATATTCTTTTTATAAGACCGGAGCTTAGACGTATCTTGTAATTTTTCGCGATAGTAAATTATTTTGTTAATAGCATTTTCTCGAACAGATTTTCTTTCATCGAAAAGCATTGCTAACAAAATATATTCTGTATGGGCAAAAAATGAATTGTTTTGTATTGCTTTGTTCACAATTTCTTGAAGATTTTTCGGCAAGAGCTGTGCTGACCGAATAAAATTAAATAAAAGTTTACTACCGTATACCACAGAGTTATAAAATTTGACATACGAAAATACATTGGTATGTAAACTTTCATAATGAAATTAGTCAAAATTTTTAAATTGTTTGATGGTAAACTACTAGCGACATAAAGGCGTAAAATTCTGCTTGCTTTTGTCAACCAGCGCGAATGAACAATTTTTCCCGGTTTCATGTTGGCGACATCCTCTGAACACGAACCTTCCGATACAGCTTTGGCTATTCTATATAGATAAAAAACGTCAGTGGAAAGATTTTTTTCATCTTTACTTTCAATAGTTGGAGGCATATTCCCAAATGAAATGGGTTCTAAATGAGGTATAGTCTGCAAGAAAATGTTGGCTTTAAATTTGATGAAGTTGTATTAAAATTTGGTGCTTACCGGAAGCTGTTCACATGTCTCAAGAAACTTCGCCAAAGTGCCACAAGCAGTGGATGGTCCACTTGTCTTAGAATTTTCTAAGGCATTGTACAAATGGCATAGTGGAAGTTCGTTGAAATGTAGCAAACAAACTAACCATTACATGTTTACTTAAGGAAACTTCAAACTTTCGAATTATTCCATTTTCAATTCCAGTATTGGTAGGTTCTCCATCATAACCGTACAAACCTCAATATACTAAAATATACTGCAACCTTAAATTTTCATGCTTCGCAGCGGGGGCTAGGAATTCACTTTAGACAAGGGGTTTCTTCGTGAAATTTTCTTAGAATTCATCGCAGATTCCGAATGTGCTATACGCTTACCATTGACCCGCCCTAATGTATATACTCTTTGACAATTTTCGATGGAATGTATAATATATTAGATATTTGTTTATTGCTTTCATTAACTTCACTAAGAAAAAACTAGAATGAATAATTTGAGTACGAACGCTCTTGAATAAAAAATTAGTCGTTCTTGAATTTTCAAGAATTTCGCTCTTGGAATCGAGATAAAGTCGTTCTAAACGTTCTCAATTTGGTTTTTTATAGGCAAGGGGAGTGAGGGCAACTTATCTCTATAGCAATAAATTTGCATTCAAAACATATTATACACAATTTTGATTCGCATAATAAAAACCAGAAAATGCAGAAAGGCATAATTAATCGGTTCAATTAATGTCGTGTCGTAACGAAATAAGCCATTTGTTTTCATAAGCTTATGTTGGTTTACATTTGGGCAATTCCAGCTTTAACAGTTGCAGTGCAACAGGTTATCCTTCCGTAACTTATTGTATGAATCAGAAGCAGAAGTGCAATTCTTTTTAAAAATGAGCACTGCAGGCACAGCAGAGGCCCAATCTCTGGCTCCAGCCGGTCAGGATCAGGAATTACAATCCAACCATTTGGACGATTCTCTGATCATTCGCCTTTTACCTGTAGCGGTGCGTCAACAGTTGTGCGCTCACCTGGACTCAGTGGGTGTCTGGGAAGAAATGTCCAAATTCGTTAAGCTCTATCCTGTCCAAGTAGATCACATACGGCTTCAGCAATTGCGCTGACGTTCGCCAGCCAATGAGTTTCTCAACATTTGAGGGGGTCAGTACAATCACACAGTACAGAGTCTGTTTGCCGTGTTCAAGAAGTGAGTACATATCTGATAACGATTCCCTGCAATCCTGATTCAAGACATGTCTTTCAGAATGAAGCTACACGGACCAAGTCGTTCGGGTCGGGTCGGTCGTGTCTCTCACACCCTTGCCGTACTTTTGAGAACGAATGCTCTTGATTCAAGAGTGAAAATCTATATTTTTTCCCTGAGTGTTGTTTTCTTCGCAATCAGACGTTGAGTCATTTAAAGTTGATTTCTGAAAACTCTCAGAAAGAATTTCTTTTTGGAGCTTCAGCATGTCTGTAATGTGCTGTTTTGCTACTTTTTTTTGGTCAGAAGTAAACAAACTTTAAAATCTCTGGTCTAAGAACACTGCAGCCAATATCGTAACTGACCTAATAAAAGCAATATCGAGGCACTAAGATAGTAAGTAATAAACAATGTTTTGCTGAAGATTTTAGAACAATTGCTCGACATAAAAAGCAAGCAAGCGAAAATTTCATTTCACATAGTGTGAGTACGAAGTTTCTTACAAACTCTACTAATGTCAAACTGTACTGCCTTAAGAAAATCGTTAACTACTAAATTTATTACAACGAACAGTAAATATAAAGTCCTCCACGGAATCTATTGAGGTAATTTGCTCATCGTCCAAATCAAGAATTGCTTCTGATTCACATGAGCAACCTTCATCAATATTCATAGTTGAGTACCTCAAAAAATCAAAAATATTAAGGGTTCGGGTCTTGGTCCTGTTCGTTGGACCCATAAAACCCGAACCGAATCGGTTCTAAGGGGTTCGGTTCCGGACCGATTTGCAGCCTTGCATATGATTGATCCTAGTATCAATTCCGTTTAAAGATTTTAAGTCCACTTTGGTTCTTAATGGATTCATAAAAATTTCACCCCAGAAAATAGTCGCTCGACACTTATGCACAAAGAACTGCTAATACTACTTTCGAAAATGTATCCTGTTTTGGTAATTTTATCCCACAATTTGAGTATATCGCTCAATCTTTTAACATCAAGAAATGGATTTAATGCGACGCTTGTACTATTTCTTAATTCTTATTTAGCTTGTGGCTAAACTGAAGCAATATCACTTTTGCATGTGATTGGCGATTTTGTTGCTGGCGACAAATGATGTCGTTTGGATTGTTGTCTTCTCCGCCGTAAGCTGGCTGGCTTAAGAGAATTTTTCGTGTAATTTCTTGGAACCTTTCCGAACTTTTTCGAATTCTGACAGATCGCATTCAGGTACGAGAGCAGGCCGGACAATTTTTTGCCGCGAGCAAAGCAAAGCAAGACATTTTTTTGCATGCCCACCGCAAATTCTTTATTACACAGAGTGCTCAGGCGCTCTGTCATATGTTAAATATTTTCGACACAGATTTGATATTTTCACTCCATAAGCAAAGTGTTAATATCAGTTGGGCCCATTTTGTACTTAATCGAAGATACTTTGTACTTGAATACGATCGCGCTTTCTAATTAAATTAATTAAAGAACATTTTTTTTCATTTCAATAGTATTAAAAGTTGCTTTTCGATTTTATAATCTTTCGCGCTTATTTGAAGTACATCAAAGTACAAAACGGTTTAAAAATGTTTGGGCTGTGCGTAGATTGACAATCAATCAGTGAGTCTGGCGCTACTCTATTATAAATAAAGAGATGGAATACTATTCGATTCACAATAGCCACAGTATCATCTGTGATTAACTTGCCCCCATGCCCCAAACAATCTTATTTAGATCCATTTGTTGTACGGTAGCGTTACCTTGTGTTTTTATACTCTGTACCAAAGGTAAATGTAAAATTGGTTCAACAGCAACCATAGCTTCTCTCTATCTCTTGGCGTGTGTGCTTATAATTTTTCGCACAAGAGAAAGGGACCTACAGTTTAACGCCGAATCCGAACGGCAATTGCATGAAAATGTTTGCTTTTTCATGGCTAGTTACTTCACAACTGGCGACAGTAGCTGGTAAAGGTGACCGGATGTGTTGAAGGTTTTTTCTAAAGAAAAAAAAAAACTAAGAAAGAAAGAAATTCCAAAATGGTGTAATTAATATCCGTTGATTTGTATTGGTTATAAAGAATTGTACTCATCTCAACCATAGACCTTGAGCTAGCCAGATGTAACTTTGACTAAAATCAAAAACAGGTCACTAAACCCCATATACGAAAGAAAAAAACTTTTTTTTCATTAGATGGTCCGAGGCGGGACCGCAACCGCAGCCACACATACTACTGGTGCGCCACACCCGACCTCCAAAGGTACACAGAGTTTATTAAGTTTGTGCAAAAGTATGTAACAGGGAGAAGGAATCATTTCCGACCCTTTAAAGTATATATATTCTTGATCAGCATCAAGAGCCGAGTCGAGCCGAAGAGATCTTATAGAGAGATGGTAAGAAATAGAGGTTTGACAGGTATGGGACATATATTTCTTATACTTGCAGGCAGACCAAGTTTATTTCCAATTTTCGCCACGCATAATAATGATGGACAGCACTGGCCGCAATGGCGATGGGCAGGACTTCACACACTTTATGGCTTTTTTGCGACTTTTTGTGGCTTCTAACTGAAATTGACCAGATATACACAAGCTTTGGGGGTACAGAGTATGTTATAGTCGGGCATGACCGACTTTCCATCTTGTTTCACTTAGAAGCTTTGACAGGCTTTGGAATTTGTTGAAGGTCAGTAAGCAGAAACGTAATTTCGCGATCAAAGTACTGTGTGCACAAAGAACGAACAGATAGTCTTTTATTCAGTCTTGCTTGCGTTTACCTAACTCATATGCCCACTTTGACCTTCGCGTATCGGTTATAGCACTTCAAGGAGAAAAGCAGGAAAGCAGAAAAACTTTTAATGATGATAATGGAAATGAATTGGCAAATGGGGGAAGGCTGCTGCAGCTGCAGCTGCAACACAAATTGATGCCGCCTCATGTGCCAAGTTTTGTCCTTGATGCCACGCAAATAATTATGAGCTGCAATCGCGACCAATTAGTTGCCATAGCGGGAAATGTCTTTCGGGTGCGTGCGAATTGGCTTTCGAGAACTTTTGCTCTCAAATTGTGGTTAAATTAGGTAGAGAATTGCAAATTGCAACCGCAAATGGTATTTGCTCTCCGGGGCAGCAAGCTCCGAATCAAGTTAAAGGTCTTGACATAGGCCAGTCAATTAGCAGCTGCACTTCGTATTATTTGCAGTCCCTGTAACTAGAAACCAGCCTCTCAAATGAGATAAAATAAAACGCAAATTGCAGTTTGGCCCGAGAAGGCTCCGATTGCACTTGCCTTGGTGTGTGTTTGTGTGTGTGTGCTTCAGCTTGTATTTACATGCAAATATGCAAAGCCTTCTGTTGAGCAGAAAGCCAAATGGAGAGGACAGGTAAATGGCAAGTGTGTGTACCTTTCACAGTTGTCAATATGCTTACTTAGCTGCAGCTAAAGCTGCAACTCAAGGCATCCTGTCCCATTGAAATGCTTGGAAAGGTGGATGGAAGTGTACCAGAAATAACATATTATAATGACAAGGCAACAACGGCAGACTCGTTATATTTATATTAAGTACGAATGAAGAAAATGGTAAAGAGCTTTGCATTAATCCGCATTTTATTGATCCATGTCCCGTTTTATAAAGATATTATTAAAGGCTATTAGTAAGTTATCAGTAAAATTACAAATTTAGATATAATATGCTCCAACAGTTTATAAGAATCGGGTTTCCCTTGTGCCAATTTCTGCGATACACTTGAAATATAGAAATTCCTGTTCAATACTCATCAGTTTAATTGAAAAAGTCGACAGATTAAGCACTTGTCAAATCTTCATCCATTACCCCACACACTCCGGTGGGATCCATTACTCCGCGCTCATGTCGCGCTTACAAAAGCCTAATAGCATTCCCAAATCGATGCAAATTCCCTTCCTTCCCTTCACACTGCTTCAGCCAAGTCTTAAGCCAACAATGGCGAAATTAGCCTGAGTTACTTTGTATATCCTTTGCGCAAATTTTGGCACGTGCAGCCGCCCACCCCGCATCACCATCGATACACACACACTGCAGGACTACAGTTTTGAGCCCGCGAAAGTTGACGCCGAGTTTGCCAGTAACCCACTCCACCCGGCAGCAGCAGCAGCTTATTCCCTTTTTTAAGTAGAATCAACACACATGACGACCAAGCTGGAGACGATGACGAGGCGTACTCCGTATGTACTTATCTTTTGCAGCTGCGTGTGTGTGCGAGTATGTATGTATATTTTTTGTGTAATTTAAAACCTCGTAATGTACACTTTAGCCTCGGGCATTTTACTTACAATACACATGTAAACATCACACTCACACCCAGCAGAGGCAAGCAGAAGCAGGATCCGCCTCTTGGTGCCAGGTAGGCTCCGTGTACAAAGTGTCAGCTAACGGTTAAGTTTTGCTTACCGAAAAAAAACCAGCGCTCGAAGACAGCTCTGCCTGCAGGGCCAAAAGAAGCAAAATAAAATGGAATGTAAACTGAACAGATTCACCCCATTTTGGGTTACAAAAAATTAAAGTGTATACACTGAACGAACAAAAAATGGAGCTATTTGAGTATCTTTTTGGACCATAGAAATTATTGAAATATTGGGAACTTTAACTATCTATTGAAAAGAGAACTTGAATTGTAGCCTTGTTAAGCCCAGCCCAGCCTAACCTAACCTAACCTAACCTAACCTAACCTAACCTAACCTAACCTAACCTAACCTAACCTAACCTAACCTAACCTAACCTAACCTAACCTAACCTAACCTAACCAAACCTAACCTAACCTAAAATAACCTAACCTAAACTAACCTAAACTAACCTAACCTAACCTAACCTAAGCTAACCTAACCTAAACTAACCTAACCTAACCTAACCTAACCTAACCTAACCTAAACTAGCCTAACCTAAGCTAACCTAACGTAACCTAACCTAACCTAACCTAACCTAACCTAACCTAACCTAAACTAGCCTAAGCTAAGCTAACCTAACGTAACCTAACCTAACCTAACCTAACCTAACCTTTTTCGCTAAACCTAATGTTCATTAGGATAATTAGGATATTAATATATATTTTAAGAAAATGGTGTGACGGCCAGACATTGCTTTGATGAAACTATGTATTTTGCTGCTTGGTTTACACTTGGGTTGATTCTCTTCAGTGTTAATCGTCATGGTGAATTCAAGAAGTATCGGAAATTGAATTCGTTTAAACTTAAAGAGTACATCGAATTAGAATTAGAACTTCCTCACCTTTTCATTCTGGTGTATCGCCTTGAAGCGATGTATGCAATGGCTCAGGTTGCAGGGTCAATACTGACATGTTCACTTTGCCATAGGCAACTCAGTCCAGGAGTTTCTCCAGCAAACTTCAATGCCCACAGACAATGTCCATTAGACCAATGCGATCGAATCCATTGTGCAATCGTATAGAAACGCTGCTCAATTCAAATCCACACTTGAAGCATTTCTTCTTGCGCATCAAAGATTATTTCGTTAATGATCTGTGAGATGAGCTCGACGATCTCTCATTGCCAACCGATTCGTTTCATACTAGAGCGGCGCTCCTACCGTCCGATTTCTCGTTCTTCTTCATTGCATTACACTGCATTACAACTTTGTTGGGGAAAGATTAGCTCTTACCTTTTACAGTACTCGCAAAAATCAAACTAATCGACAGGTTGACCGAACAATCTGTAGTGATTGATACCAATGGATTTGACAGATATCTTTTAATCTCTATACTTTTGTTTGGATATCTTTCTATGATATCTTTCTTGGATATCTTAGTTGTAGAGTATATTAAGTTTTTGCAAATGTATGTAACAGCCAGTAGGAAGCACCTCCGAGCCCATAAAGTATATTTATTCTTTATAAGCCATGTCCGTCTTTCTGTCTGTCTGTTTTGCATATTTCGAGCCTTTTTTTTCCGTTTGGCATACACCTCCTATTTACCCGTCGACAATTGCCAACTATTATATCTTCATAATAATCTAAGTCGAAACTTATTATAAAATTGGATTGGCCTAAGCGTCCTACCATTAAATCTTGTTGATAATCTTAACTTATAGCATTTTGCAAATTTTCACGATTTTTTGGATCAAAATTTTCTGCTATTCGGGGCGGAAACAAATCTAACATATCAAAGATCTTAGAAATCCGTCCGGCCGTTCTTGTCATATAAGTGGTGTAACACAAGCGACTTTGTTTTATATATATATATATAGATTTTTGGCTAAGTGTAGTTACACGAAAAGTGTTGATTTCATTGGCTGCGCCCCCATCACGCTTAGTCAAACACTGCCGGCGACATCAATACACAATCTACGGGCTGGCTAAGTGACGGCAAATATTCAAATATGTTTTCGATGTGATTTGTTGCCTTTGCCACTCAATTTGGTCTGCGATTCCAGCCAACTTCATCTGCAGGCCTTTTGTTGTAGTTGTTGTGGTTGTTGTTGTTGTCAGCGGCAACACTTCCATCGCCGCCATTAGCGGCAACGACAAAGGCAAAAAGTGGCGAGCACTTTGAAATTGAAGCCATTTCTCTAGCCCCGCGGTCCTGGAGCGAAGTGGAGTGTTACTTTTCACTTTTCCTAACCGTAACTTGCCAACGGGGTATTTCGCGGTTAGCCTACACCCATTTTTATATGAGCGAGTTTTTTTTTGTTTTTGTTTTTGCCAGGCGTCGCCTATCGAAGGTAGCTTCTTGGGTTCTGTCATTGTTTACTTTGCCCCACTTTTTTGTGGTTTTTCTCTGTTCTCAGTTTCCCAGTGTTGTGTTTGTTTGCCTCAACTTTTTTTTTAGCACAAGCGTCTCCTTCTGCTACTTGCTGGCTTTTAATTTGCACGCCACAATTACCATGGCCACCCCGAAATGCAGCGGCCGCAATTAATTACAGCGCTGATATCATGGCACTGCCGCAGTTGGCTCCGCACCCCTCGAGCAGCGATAAAACTTTGGCAAATGTAATTTTAACAAAACCGCATCGCCGCCTGCTCAAGACAGTCAGCGCAGTCGACAACGAATCCAACCACAACCACAGCAGACCCCAGTGGAACATCTTGGCAAAATCAACGCTAGTTAGTTTTAATTATAGCAATCGGGCGCATGCAATTTCCGACGAAACGCAATTCGATTTCAGGCGAAAGATGTGAAGCTAAGGCCTCGCTTACTCAGCCGGTTGGATGGATGTGCTAGCCAGAGGCGTGCAAGTGGCTGCTGTGTCATGGTGAATCCTTGTGTGAAATGGATATCATAACGAATAAGATTGTTTAAAAATACCAAATTTCGTAAACTAATCTTTCCGGGCTTTTCAAATTAAGCAAACCCGAAAAAGCTTTTCAAACCTAAACCTACGACCGAGGGTGTGCTAGTCTGCTTATAAGTTAAATTCCTATGGTTACATTTTGCTGGCTTTGTGGCAATGTGAGCAGATAAGTTTCCACTTTCAGCTTAGAAAATATTCATATTCATATACAGAGAACGGGCAGAGAGCTTTTGAAGGTTTTTCCTTTCTACTTTGATGTTTTTGCTTGACCGCCAAAAATACAAATTTTTTCTTTTACAAAACAAAAGGCCAAGCCGAGCTTCTGCCGCTTCTTCGGCTTGTGTGCTTCTGTTAAGTCATTGTCTAGTCACTGTCAAGACACTTATAAGTCACTGTCTGATCTGAAGCCTTCGGAAATAGAGGAAAGCTTACTTCGGCTCGACCGAGGCTTATATAGCCTTGTAGCTTGTATAATTTGTATAAATTAAGGTTTTAAAAAATTTTCGTCGAAAATTCTTAGCTGAGTTATTTCCCAGACTCAGCAATAGATGGCGCCACTACTTTGACCATTTAATGCCTGTTTGATATATGGCAACCATACGATATATTCATCCGATTTTGACCAAACTTCCCAAATTATTCAAATCTCTCCTTCCGTGCTAAAGTTACGATAGTTGCAACGCTAAATCGGCCAATCCGGCCACTGCGCCTGATTAAATGCTAGTATGTTTAGATGTTATACCCTTTATAAATTTGGTGCAGCTTATAAAATTCTAGAAATTAATTGATATATGTTTATTTTTGCATGTTTTTTACATTTCTTAGTAGGCCAAGAGTTACAGTAAACTCGTTATGCTTCAGCAGACAAAGTTTTCTATTCATTCACCCGTTGGCACTCGTGATGTGAACAACAATAACTTTTTGGTTTCTTTATTTTTAAAATTTTTTTCCTTTTGATATACCAATCGGGCAGTGCAATATCGTTGACATGGTGAAACATTTCCTGATTGTTGGAGCTAATTTTATTTATTTATTCTTTATTTATATTTCCTTAAAATGATTAAACTTTGCTTCTGTTGTTGAATCCATTTAGTTGCACACTGTCTGCAAAACGCATGTTCGCAGCTGCGCTCGACTGTACAGCGTCTTCTAAAACATCGTGACAAATGGGACAGATGAGCTCTTCGTCTACGTCGAAGCCCATGCTGATATATTGTGGACCTGAAGTGTGATTTCAAATAAACCAAAATAATTATATTTTTTACCTCCCAAAAGTGTTGCACAGTGGCCCGAAGAGATTTGCGAATTCGATAGCGAAACCTGCGGACAGAATCGCATTTGTAGCTTTCGCAATAAGTAAGAATAAGTAAGAAAGTCGTTCAAGCCCGACTGTTATATACTCTGTACCCTGCAGTAGCATCGCTGCCAATAGATGGCGCCACTACTTGATTTTTAAAACTGACCAGTGATGGCGACACTACTGTAACCATTGGAAATGACTTTTGGTCATAACTTCAGTATCGTTCATCCGATTTCATTCCTTTAGCAAATCGATAATTTATCTAATATCTCAAGAACCTTCTATCTACAAAACTGTAGAAGATATCACGTTTTTTTCCAAATTGCGGGGGCGGGGAAAATAAAGGTTGTCAAAAAAGTCTTGCGGTATTTCCGCAAGCTTGTCTTTGCAAGCGCGTAGTTCTAGTTGTATTCGTCGCATCGGTTCACGCTAGAGCTTTTTGGAAAGCTCTTTTCACGCGCTAACACGTGTTTGATTTATTTTTTTGTTTGTTTTTAGTCGTTCGTGAGTTATAGCGTCGCAAACATGGAGCAAAATAAAGAGAAAATACGGCATATTTTACAGTACTACTACGATAAAGGCAAAAATGCAAGCGGGGAAGCGACATTCTATAAGAGGGGCATTATGAAGTTGGCATCTCGTTGGGAAAATGTGACTGTCTCTTTCTAACACACTGTGATGCATGACTTCGGCAAGCATTCGGTGCGAATTTGCGAGTATGTTCGTGCCCCAGGGGCTATCGCTGGGGAACTCTTCTGTAAAATTTTGTTGAAGATTCGGTCTGGAGGTTCGAACCCGTGGTAATGTGTAAAGTTCGGTTCGCGCACCAGTTCCTGTACTAATCGAACCTAAGGTTTTGCTTCGAATCTGGGTACACTGATTGTTAAATAGTTGACAGATTTTTGCATCTACATTCGGTCAAAATTCAGACAAATATTTGTTAATGGTAACGTCCAGATTACCAAGCTATGTACATATGTTAGTCGCCAAGTCGACCAGACCACATTCCTTAATGTAAACATTCAAAGTTCAAAAGAGTCTGGTCTTTGAATTTTTGGAAGCCGAACCATCTACCTACAAACCTAGCCAGCATTTTTTGAAATTTCTGGTCACATTCGAGACTTTTTCAAGTCATCTATCTGATTAAAATAGTCATAAATGGTGCTTTTGTCGGAAGAAAATTTAACCCTGGGGACTCTTCTTGAAGATAAAGTTAAATCCGACATGAAATTAATTTCTTTAATTTTCGAAACGGCTCCAAAAAGACAAGGCGATTCTTGTTAAAATGATCTCTCAAATTGCACTACACTTGCTTTTCCCTTTACCAACTAAGCTTATGTTTTTCTTTCTTCTCGAAATCGCAATATGGATTGGATTTCTAGAAAGCATCTTTAATAA